>JAJHUR010110802.1:1077-14682 GCA_027495735.1 Lutjanus campechanus | reverse complement strand
AGATTCAGACTGCCCACACAAAGCTGATCATTAATCATACAGTGATGTTTGAAAATGAATGCCTCAATACAGTGAGAAAGTGAGATATGTCATTTGCCTTTCAGGTATCAACAAATGAGGAAGTTTACTCCGATCTCAAATGAGTGATTACTGTCATCTGTTCTGGGCTTTAGCACAGCGAATAGAAGAGAAATGTTCCTCCACTTCCTTCAAAGTTTAACTCATATTGAATCTACTGCACACTTGAAGAAAATCCAGTATAATCACTTTGCTTGGAAATATACTGAAAATGTCTGATTGCTTTATGCTCTGAGAAGGTGCTTTTGTTTCAACACATGACACCGTTACACACACCATTTACATGGAAATGTCTGTAAAATTTTTATTCATGAATTAGATGGTTAATAAAGTGCTGGTCTGGTTTGATTAGGGTTCTGTTTTCTGAGGCAATTTGTTCTCGACTCTCAGTGTGATCCCGTGTGTGGAAAAATATCCAGAGAAAAAAAAAATTAAGCAAGGAGCCTGGAGACTGATTAAGCTTTAAAAGAAACACATTTACACTTTATCATTGTACCATATTAATTCGGATTTGAAGTGCGAAAACTTCACGGCACCGTGTGTCTTCCTTTTACACATCGAGATGAGGAGCCTAGAAAATATCTTTTTCTGCCTTGTTCTGAGTCATTTCTTGTGGATACAAAGCAGTCTGTGGAGTCTTTGCATGTTCTCAAGTAGTTTGCACTAATTGGAATCTGCACACCTGCTGATAATCACACTAATGACCACACTTGTCTGCGCAGCTCCCGATACAAGCTGTTAGTAACCATTAACTGATACCAAAAATATAATGATAATAGGAAGGATTTAGACAAATTGGCAGCGGGATAATGACGTTCTCCTCTGATACAATCACAATTTGCAGTTTGCAGTTCTCGTGTAACACAGGCGTATTTTTACATAATCAGCCACTTCTGTGCACCTGCCTACCACAATATTAGATATTATATTCTCTTTTATATATATTATTTATATACAGTAGATTCTATTCTGTTTGAATTTCTGCACTATTATATCTTATGTCTTAGATTCTCCTTTTTACTTGTGCAGTATTGTTTGAGCATTCCTGGAGGGAGCCTCAGAATTAAAAGTCCCCTCCACTCAAAAATGTGTTTCTCTATGTGCCCTAGAACAGTGGTTCCCAACCTTTTTTCCTTGGAGGCCCCCCTAGACTTGTATCTAAGGAAAGCTGAACCCCCCGAGCCTGAACACATGCACACATACACTAAAAGAACAATTGTTTCCTTTCTAAAGCTTTACAGTCGAAAAACAAACATCTATTAAATTGTTTCCACTTTTAGAACCTTAACCTTTGGCAGATGTCTCTGTTCTAGTAAAAGCTAAACAGAGAAAGAAATAAAATAAGTCAGATATTTGCTGAGTCAGATTGTACAGGAAGTTAATGATTATTCTTTAATTCCTTTATTAAACATGTATCAATTGTAATGAATCAATAGTCTAGAAATGGCATTAATGCGCCTCATTTGGCATTGTTTTGTCTGGTGGAGCCATTCGTTGAATAAGGAAATTTAAAATTAAAAAAGTAGGAAAAACAAATAAGAGATAAAATATGTTTTATATCTTGATTCATCAATCGTTTGCATTTTCAACCATCGGTGAAGGAAAATGCACAAAATTCACAATCTAATAGGAAACCAAGTCTTCTTACAGACAGAAACTTTCTCATGTTTTCCTTTAATTTGTCACCCACCTGTGACATAATTTTGTTTAATAATGGCACAATAACATCTGATTTAATGCGATTGAAGAGGTGAAATAATAATTTTGTAATTTTGTAAATGCACCTTTAAAATGCTTGAAAAGTTCTTGAATTTGACTTCGGAAAAGGCGCACGAACCCTGAAATCGTGATTGTATTTGACGTGCAAATCGGATTTCAAGGACCTCAGAGCAGACGAAGTCTTTGGTTAAGATTTTGTACATAACAAATCTGAAAGACAAGAGCAGCCTAATGTTCTTTATGCAGGCAAATAAATCTGAAATTTCCACCACAGAGTGGACTTGTACTTGCACTGGTGATGTTTTTGGGAGCCAGAATCTACACAGTAGTGCTCAGAGTTGGAGCTGCACTTTTCAGTTCCCGCCCACAGCTGGCTGACTCAATCGTGAGCAGTGCTCAGCTAATTATACAGTGAGAGTAATTAAAACCACACTGATCAGAAAAACAAACACTTGAACGTATATCAGCATGATTAGTACTACCTAAAATAACAGAAACCATGTTATGGAAAATTTATTGAAGTTTTAGTTTGGCCCATATCCCATCTGCTAACATGGAGGGGGCGGCATTAGTGACCTATACTGCAGTTGCAGCCAGCCACCGGGGGGCGATCCAGATGTTTTGACTTCACTTTGAGGGAGCTCTCATGAAGTTTGATTTTACTGGGTTATTATAATCAATACCTCAGATATCTGTTTATTGATTACATCTTCTACATGATGATGGAGCCTTTTTTTTAATTTTACATACAGAAGCTTTGTAGTTAATTATG
Source organism: Lutjanus campechanus (assembly GCA_027495735.1). Lineage (NCBI taxonomy): Eukaryota > Metazoa > Chordata > Actinopteri > Lutjaniformes > Lutjanidae > Lutjanus > Lutjanus campechanus. Next base: position 12,113 of record JAJHUR010110802.1, on the reverse strand, counting down.
TCACTTTTGTGTTTACTATCTCTTACAGTGACTTATAAAAAATATTTCTGCAGCTTTTTTGAGTCTCTTCAATAAGTTTCCTTCTTCCCAAACTGAATTTCTTATTTTCATCTCCCTTCTGTCTTTCTGCCTCGTTAGCAGACCTCATATGGTTCATCACATTTCATTCAGCGGTGACTCAGTCATATCATACTGATTCATATGTTAATATGTTCCTGAGACGACCCCCCGTGGCTCGCAGAGAGCTCGAGATTTTCCCACTCCTTTCCTTACTTGCTCTGCTCTCCGTTTGTCTTCTGTTTTCACACCAGCCAAACTCACCGTGAAAACTGAGCTTTATCACTTCTCCCACCCACTAAATTCTGTTGACCTATCTTGTTTTTGTTCTTTCTTCCTGCAGTGGGAAAGGCATTTCTGGGATAAACAATCCATTGAAATGTCACCAGATTCCATGCAGTCCCAGAGAGCTTCGTCCCCGAGCCGGAGGGACTGACATGTTGACATTAGACATTAAGCAGCATTTCATATCATATTATGGTGTGACAACAACATCGTACAACTGCAGCTTTCAGAAATGCCATTCTCAAACGGGGGGCTATGAAGCATATCATATTGATATTATATACTGTAGATCACAGCCTGACTTCACAAGTAGACACAGGGAAGCACAGACAGTGTGGTGCTGCTTTATGTCAGCTGCACAAGTTAAAATCATTATGTGAACGTTACAGTGATGCAGACACAAAGGCACTTGACAGTGTGCGCCTCTGATTTAAAGCTAAGCCTTAGCTGAGAAATTTACTTGCACATTTAATGAGACCTTGAGAAAATGAGGGGGGGTGATCAGACTTTTCTTCTCTTTTATATTCTGTTCTGAGCGCCAGCATGCACAATCTAAGATAAGGCTGCTTGTAAACAAAAGCTGTGTTTGTGTCTAACACTGCATTGTAAATGTGCTGAAGAGGGAATTCGATAGTTTTCATATTAGTTTATGTATGAATCACACACATGGATCGACACTTTCCTGCAACTTCTTGCTTCTAATAAGCTGTGACTTAGTTAGGAAGCTCTGAGGGAAGACGCTGAACCCTGAGAGCAGCCAAACGACACTTTACTGTCGTCAGGATGACCACGCCCCCCTTTTGGTGAAAACAGACACTGTTAAAGTACTAGTGTCATTTGCATGCTTGTTAATGTTGGCGATGTTTAGTTTACCACCGCAGTTCCCAAAGTGGTGGGCTTTTAAACGTGGGTAAACCTGCTAAAAATAAGCGATTGGCCCTTTTCCCATTGCCAGTAGACCCGTTCGCCTCTTCTGTTCTGTGCGCTGGAAGCCGAGACTCAACTCATGTCTGTGCAGCTTCTAAATGAATCTCTGTGGTTTAGGTTCAGTTCCTGTTTTGTGTTGCTGCCCTTCATAATAAAAGCGTATATATAACAAAATAATGAGGGATCTTTATTGTGAAGAAATTATGGATGTAATGTTCTGCTTTAGTGGTCAGTTATTTTATTAGTCAGTATTTTTAGTTGTCACTTTGCACCCTCCACTGGTAGATTTGTATAGCAGTCATTTAGTTCACATGGTCTGTGTCTCTAGATGATGACATCATCAGTAGGCGACTGATAAGCCCTCCATGACAGAGCCAGGGGAAAGTTCATGCCTTTTTCATCAGACATCATCCTGATGTTTGGGCATTTGAAAGTATCGTTGGCATGTCAAAATAAACCTTGGGTTCATCAACTTTCTAGCACCACATGTGGATGAAAAAGGAACAAAAGGGGCAACAGGTGTTCACTGCCTCTGCTGAAAAGGGGTGAAAATAGCATATTCACCCAGGTGTCATGTTTAAATCACTACCAATTAGAGCTGGAGATGATAAATACCTGTGTTTACGGCAGAGTCATTTGACTCAGGACTCGATGGCGATTGTACCCATTCTCATGGAAGAAAGAGGACTGCACTTCACAAAAAGAAGACATTTTTCCCAAAGATTTTATACTGTTTTTTTCTTTTTTCTTTTTGCAAGGTCTTTCTGAAGCTGTCGCGTCTCTGTTCACATTTTGTTTTCAGCTGTAACTGCAGCCTCTTCTCCATTTCCTTTGTGCATTGCATGTGGAACAATAGTATTTATCAAGCGCCCACTCAAAAATAAAGTGTTTTCCTTTTAGTGTACTTACTGACAGTTTTAAATAAGTACACATTATTGCATCACCTTTCGAGAGTGAACCACTCTATAGAGTGAGAATTAGTATGTAATGTGCAATTGGGACGCAGCTAAAAACTAATGGTGCGTTCAGATGCTCAATGTCAAGTCATAAAGTCAATTTTGGACTTTATCACCCGGAAGTTCCCTTCAAATGGGCGATAAAATGTATCAGTGGGAAGTGCATTGCAAAAAGTGAGCCCTGTTCTGCCTCTGACTGGCTTACCATAATAATCTTACCCTAACCTTACCCAGTCTCACCACTAATTCCTAAAACTGCGAAATCCAACCAACAAAGGCGAACCAAACTGAGACAGAGAAGGGGCCGTCTTGCCCCAGGATCCAACATGAGAATTTCAACCTGTATTTGGTACAATCACTGTTTCAAGCAGCCAGACCCCACCAGAAAAATGGCTGCATACTTCATCAGTGCAAGCACCTAATTATGACCTATATTTATATCTGCTGTTAAGCAGTGGCTGTAGTAATTATGATGGGAGCAAAGAAGTCAGGCGACGTATAAAGAGCGACAAAGTCTGCAGGAGGAGGACATCGGGGTGGATGGATGGGTCAAAAACACAGAAACTTTCACCCAGTAGACTGTTGTTCTCTTTCCATGTGAAAGCAATCAACACTGACTTATGTCAACATATGTAAACAAGTTAACTTACGTTGCATGCTTAACTTACCCTATGAGCAAAACTTACCTCATGTATGTAACATAAGATACATAACTAAGTAGTTTTGGTTTAGTTTTGGTGTCTAACCAAACTGCGCCTTTTTTTTTTGTACAAAATTAGCCAAGTGAAAACAAAGGTGCGGTTTGCTACTGGTCATCTCCCAAAGAATTGAAATGCATGGTGAACAGTTTCCAAAGATAAAAAGACATAAAATTCCTCCATTCTGCTCATCTGGTGTAATCCACATCTCATAAAGCCCTGACATGCCAAATCAACTTGAAAGATGTAGATCGAGACTCGGATTACACCAAAAGAGCAGGCATTTCATGTCGTTTTACATTTGAAAACTGTTCACCATTCACTTAAATGGTTTAGGAGAATCTACAACGTTGTTTTCCTGTGAAACTCCAGCAGTGTTTTGTAGACTAACATAAATAAACCCGATCATGAGGGCGAGTAGAATGAATTTTCATTTACAGGGTGAACTATCTCTTTAAGTTCAACGGATGATGGACAGGTGATGAATACTGCTACAATGCTTTCTGCCAATATGGCTGCATAATTTCCTTTTTGTTGTGATGTTCTGTGATAAGATATAGCCAGGCCTCTGATGAAAACAAACAGTGAAGTTGGTACCTGGCTTGTATTGTTTTCATGTAGTTGCTTTTTCTGTCAGTGATGTGCTTTATTTACCAGTGACTGATGACATGGACACAAATGCCAATGATCCCATGATATTTCCTGGCTTAAGTTTGCAAGCATCACCTGAATCCTCCATTTAACAATTGACAGATTTCCCAATCTGCTTTTTCTTATTGTTAGGCACAAACAAAACATCAGTGTTGTCCTCCAGATTCAGGCCAAAGAGGCTGTGGAGGGTTTGTTATCTGCTTTTTAAGGAGCCTTTGAAATGGAACAGATCTTGTCCACCCATTAGGGTGGCACTTTAAAGGCACTTTAGAGGATGTAGCCCCCGAATAAGGACACAGCTATTACCACTTAATACCCACCAAGTCAGAGGAGTGAGAAGAAAGGGATTAGCTGCTGTTTACAGCCAGCTTAAGTATTAGGGTTTCAGTGGGGTGAATGCATGGTAAGAATGAAAAATACCATGCTTTTATCACCTTGAACTTAAGGAGAAGTCCAGCCCTGCACCCTCACTGACTGTTAGGATCATTATTTCACTCCTGTGTATAAAGTATAGCCTGATGTTCAGTCAGGGAGGCAGGGGGTGGCTGGTGAATGTGTCTGTTTCCTACTGTTTTACTGGCAGACTCCTCTGTCTGTAGATGGAGAACTACAGGTGTGCACTGCACAGAGATATTTTGTCATCTGCTGTGCTCATGGCAACAGAGACACTGAATCTCATAGTGAGAAGAGCTCGTATAATCACCTTAATCCAAATAAGACCTCAACCGGAGCACTGTAAATAGCTGCATTACTTCTGCGTATGTAAATAGAATGTGTGTTTTAACCTGTTGACAATGCTCACACACTGTTTTTATTGTTGTGAAACCGACACAGTAATTATACTAGTTCATAGAGAGGTATTTAGGTTAAAAAAAAAGAAGAACAGCAAATGCAGGTGAAAGAATTCAATGAAATTCACTTGACCCTCCAATTAGTTCATTTGACAGTTTGCCAAACCGCTACCCCCAACAGTGATTGTTCAGTCATAGCTTAGCAACCAACCACGCACAGCAGGCCTGTCAGGCTTTGCATTTCTCAACATGATGAACCAGAGGGTGCATGAGCACGAAGTGATGAGTGCACAAGCAAGTGTGAGGAATGGATTAAAATGTGTGTTTAATGTAAGCTGCAATTGTTGGCGTGTCTAAGCTAACTAGCTTATTACCGACATTGGTAACTGAGCTGTCACATCATAAACTAACTTCATTAAGCCTCTTTTCCACTGCATGGTGACTTGACTCGCCTTGCTTTTGGTACCTGGTGCGTTTCTCGCTTTGGTTTTCCACTGCAGATAGTACCTGCACAATGTGGGCAGGATTCATAGATGATTGTCATAGCAAAGGCGCATGACACTGCTGTGACATGATCTTCAACGCGACACAAACGCAGGAACAATGGAGTGTAACAAAGAAGTGGTGCTCTTGATTCTCGTACGTGGCTGTTGCTCTGTGTTGCATAAGTGAAGGTTCTTGTGACAATTCTCACTCAGTAGTTTGCAGTGTTTTCGCTTCACCTTTACAGGTTGATTCTACCAAGCATGGCACGTCTGTGCCACGGTTCTGATCTGTCCTCTGCACGGTTGCAAGCCCCACCAGCAGAGTTTCAGCAGTGGAGCGTTTCGCCCAGCTGATTATGTTTACTTGCTCAGATTTTGTTGATTAGGTCCTCTTTCCTTACTCTTTGTGCTTCTACCATGGATAAGCAGGGTACGTGGTCAAGTAGTTTCTTTTCTGTTTGTCTTTATGATCATGAGTCTGCACAGGGTTTATTATTTTGAAAATTCAAAGACTTCGTGCCTTTTCGATCTGCTCTGTGCTAGTTGACACGGCATTTGTCAAAAATTGACTCAGCACGTATTTGAAGTGGAGCAGAGCAGAGAGCCGCTTCTGGGACACACTGAGGCGCTGCTGGTGGAATCACAAATGTTGCGTAGAATGGCTGCAATCAGCTCCGGCTGATGTGGCGCAGCCGTAACACGATGCAGCCATGCCTGGTGGAATTTAGCCATTAGTATTGACTTACCTCTCTTGGAACCCTGACCAAAGTGTTACCAAAAAAGTACCAGGTACTTTCCACAACTTTTGCCCAAAACCAAAAAAGAAGAAGATTTTTAAGAAAGACAGATTTTTAAGTGAGTCGAGTCGAGTTGAACCATACCATGCTGTGGAAATGAGCCCTTAGTTTGTAGCATTACAGGTTATGTTGTTTAAAAAAAACCTGTCCACAATAGCTCCTAAAAACTTTATCTAAAAGTTAAATGTACTGTTCAAAAAATATGAACAAGTATGTAAGTTAAGCTGCAGGGTTGGAATGCAGCTTCTTGGTTTCCATGTCCTCTACATGGACCGTGACTTTTGCCTGGGACATGCAGTTCTGTCTTTTAGCATAAAACGTAGCCATGGAGCAGATATTTAAGACCCATTTCACAGGGATCATAAAATGTATCAGCTGGAACAGTAAAAAGTTGGCCGGTGACAGTTTTCAACCAACTCACAGAGCTGACTTTAGCTTAATTAGCTAGCTGAAATCAAAACCGGGGACATTTCCAGTTTGGCGAGCAATGTCTCATTCAAATACCCAATGTTATTATCTATGTTGTACAGTAATAAACTATGAAGCAGGCTGACTGATCAAATTGAGCACTAAGTAACTTTGTAAACTGTCAGTACAATGATAAGAAAAGCTATGGGAAACAGTCAAACACTCTAAAGAAAATGGTCAAACTAAGATATCTTTCATCCTTTTTCTTCACTCATTCCATTTCTTCCATTCCTTCTCTTTACTTTTGTCTTTGCTTCACTCTCTGAGTGAATAAAGTACTTCCCAGAGTTCCATTGCTTGCCCCATTTTTGTACTTTATATCAAAAACAATGTTTGGAATAATAAATTTACCTTTCCTCCTCTATGGTCTTTAGGCTTCCGTCCTCTTGGCTCTACCCGGAGTTTTCCACAGCAGTTTTCTCTAAAACTAGGGCATGGCTATCTGTTGCCGGTCTTTTTTGCAACGTTAAGTATTATTTCACTTTCTGGTCTGTTGTCCATATTGCACTTTAGAAAAAACAGGGACATTTCTGTACACAGCTTCAGCACAGGCCACGAAAATCAAGGACTGTCCCTGGGATGTAAGGACACTGGAAACTAGCGAAGCTGCGAAAATCTCCCAGCAACAGTTGTTAATTTTGATCAGCCTTGTTTTAAAATCAAGGATCCATTGTTTCGAAAATGAGTGTGAATTTCGAGTGATGAATCTACCGCTGTAAACGGCATGTGTCGCGTGAGAATGGACAGACTGACAGGTGTAGTGACGGTAACAAAGAAGGGAGCGTCCCAGAGTCAAAACTAAACATGGAGAATATTGAAAGTTTTTTTTTTTTTTTACATCCAGGCTTAAAAGTTGTTGTAATGCATCTTCTCTGCCTTTAACTGAATCTCAAACACTTCATTATCCACTTTACACTTCTGTCTCGCTGTTGTCACTGCGTCTTACATGATCTGCTTTGTACTAATTTTGTCCGTTTGTGTTTTATATGATCTTATGCTGTATTTCTTATTCAGTGCTTTTAATGCATTCTGTAAAGCACTTAGTTGCCCTTTATAAAATATGTGCCGCAATCTCACATACCGCCTCTGCATTTATAACTGCATCGATAAAAATTAATTAATGCTGCACAGGGGAGACAGTTTTCAACATTATTCACAGTAAAGTCACAAACTAACTTGTGCTCCCAATATAGAGTAGGTCTACTTCAGCATTATTCCATTTAATGCCATTTGTTTAATCATTAATTTCACATCTATTGAAAAACCTGAGCCGCCTCATGAATGTCTATATTTTCACTAAGCTTGCCTTGTTAGAATAAATGTTTGAGTTAAGATGATATCATCGCCACAGGCTCTTCGGCCTCCTCTAACCCAGTAGATGGATGTAAATGAGAAAATATCCAACAACAGAACTGTGTGGCTTCTCCTCATGTAGCCTAATTCCTGAAGCAACATTTCCTGACTTTTGTTCACTCTATCTGCGTTGTCCTTGAAGTGAGTTCCCTTTTCCTTCACACTGTCTCTGCCTGGCTGCAGCTTCATTGCCCTGAGCGAGTCTAAGTGGTCGGGGGTTGAGCTAGTTTCATCCGAGGTCACCTCGCCTCCATCCCAGGCTTCTGTTCCTCAGAGGAACCGTCGGATCCTGCAAAGAGCTGCCCTGCAGTTTTGATTAGTGCTGGCTCCGCCTCCACAGCATCTCCTGGAGGGGAGAGAATAAACCATCAAAATAAAAGCACCAGCGTCCAGCGCTGGCGACAATGAATGAATATCATCAGAAAAACAAAGCCCAGACTCAGAAAGCGAGAAAAGAAAGAGTGAAATTTTTTCTCCACTATAACCCTGGAGCCACAAACCTGATCGAAACTGTGACCTTAATACACAGACACTTCATAATGCTGAGAAACCCAGTGGGCGGATTTTTAAGCTGCAGGACTATTTCTAAATGCCATGCTAAGGTGCCAATCATACTTACAGCTTTGAAAATCAGCTGAATTGCGCTGTCATCACCTTGCGCTTTGCTATATTTCCTTGGTTTTTGCTGGTTGGAAATGTAAGTAGAAACCATAAAAGATCAGTAATTCAGAGTAAAACTTTTCAGTTTTACAGGCTCTGCTGTTTTTTTTTTACATCTGTGGGGAATAGGCAGGGAAGAGTTTGAGCGTCGTCTCTCTGCAAATCATTATCACCCAGCTTTAATTACCAGTGTTAACACAGAGAGTGACAGCAGCTTTTATTGTCTGCAGCAGTTACTGTAAAAGAGGTTTTTGAACCCGACAACCTCATGCTCAAAGTGAAAAGAGTACAGAGTTGTGTGAAAGTTGTGTAACCTGAAGGGTCACAGGTTTTATCTTTACCTGGCAGGTAGATTGATGCAGCTTTCCTTCTCCATCACACAGATAGTCTTTTCTGTGTTTCATCATTGTTCAGCATCTACCTTTTATTCCTCTGTTTGGCCTAACCTCTCTGTATACACAGGAAAAAGAAAGTTGGATGCTGCTTGTCTCATAATATCTTCTAAACATGACGTTAAACAAATAATCTGTATTACAAAAGTAGGTTTACCCACAGCTGGGCTGCAGGGTGCCATCTAGTGGGCCCCGGAGGCAGTAGTACTGCCAAGATTTTTCAAAAATTCTTGCTAATATTTTATTTTTATATACAGGTATGCTCAGGTATGGTCCTCACAAATGGGCCTTAAGTTACATCCCTGTCGTAGACAACAATGCATTTCAGATTACGTTTTTTTAATCAGCATAATAAAGATGTTTTTTACGTTAAACACTGTGAGAGAAAACTGTTAACATATTTGCACTGAAAACATCTACTAGACGTGTTTTCAGTGCATTCTATTTTGCATTCTATTGCATTAAACAAGGTTAATGGAAGCAGAAAATTTTGAAAGAAAAACCTCAATTTCCCCCCCCCGAAAGTTTTTACACTTGCTTGCAGTGGTTTTTGCCTTTTAAAAAAAAGAGGAAAAAATAATATGCTAACGGGAGATGGAAAACTTTTTCCGAATAAGTTTTGACGTAGAAAACATTCAACTCACATCAGCTGTTTCTGCTCCGACTTCTCATCGCTCCCATGGCTGTATAATCCATCCATGATGAAATGTCATATTACCATCCTGTTTTCTAAACCATTCATGGTTTTACTTGCGCTCTTTTAATTACTGTCACTGTCAGTTCTCATCTTGTCTCCTGGGGCGTGTCCAGACGTCTTGACTTGGACGGGCCAAGTGGAGCACTGACTCATGCAGGGGTGGCATGAAATACTGCGCACACGTCAGAATAGCATTATTTTACCATTTCTCTGTCTATTTTAATTACCAGCATATCTTACAGTTTCTTACACTCCTGTGTTTAATATTTGTACATAAAAGATAAAAAGTTCTACTAATCACAATATAACAGAGGGACACCCTACAAATAGGCTATAATATTAAGTTTCTTTAAATCCTCAAAAAGAAAATGTAGCTTCAGTTTACTTCTATCCTCAGACTGTTTTCATCCTCAGCATCCCATCATCAATAATAGTTTTTTAAATTTGTTTTTGGGTTGTTTTTTTTTACCCACTTGCTATTTTTTTTAATGATTTTTTATTTATATAAGTTGCAAAAAACTACAGCTAACATCTCAATATACAACACTGTCTTATAAAATTATCCATGGAGTAAATTAAACTTGTGAAAACATATATTTGAATGTATGGAGCCATTGTTTGTCAGGTCCCGCCTCCTACTGGACAAATAGCCAATAATACGTGAAGATAATGGGGTGGCACTTTGGGGCAGCCAATCAGATTTCCTCCAGAAATGCCTCTGCTTGTTTTACCCTCTTCTTCTGGTTTCTGGTTTGTTTGGGCTACTAAAAGCATTTGTTTAAAGCAACTATAATCAATATAATAATAATGTATCATAATCTAAGAAATCTGCTAATATTTAACTATTGCTGTCAGTGATTAACAGTCTCGTTTTTAGTCATATATTGTGTTCATTGCTTATGGACAACATATAAAACATAACATCAATCATTTTTTAATCATCTTGATGAACTGACCATTAACCGTCACCTTCCATCAGTGGTTTTATTCTCTTCTGATCTTAACTGACTCCTGCTGCAGACGAGTTCTAGAATCCACATTCCTTAAAATCCCTAAAATACAACTAGCTGCAGAGAGATGCAGCCATTTCCAGTCCTTAACGTATTACAGGCCTGTGCCACTCTGAGCTCTTTCCTGTAGCTTATCTATTAAGTAAATTAGATGCCAATGGTAAATAGTTTTACTTTACAAATGACAAATGACCTCAGTGCGCAGGTCCTTTACAAAGCCACTGCGCTGGCTAACACAAGATGATAAAGGAGGCTGTTCTTGAACGGTACCCAGCTTCTAAATGGCCAGCCTGGTCGAGTGCATCATTCTCATGTCAGGGAACAAACAAATAAGATGAAGTGCTCTCTCAAAGTCAGTGGAAAGGACAACCACACTGGCTCCCAACAAACAATGATAGATGAGCAATACATGATGGTGTGGGCAGAGAACGGGGGGAGCGTTCAATTAGTACAAGGAGAAATGGCAGTTTAACGGTACGGCGAGAGAAGCTGGCAGGCATTAAGAAATGCCAAATTGAAAACGCATACATCTCAGATAGCTGACAACCTCATTCCCTTTCCCAAATTGGTCACAAATTTATGATTTTCTATAATTGTTCATGTTTTGACACCTCATATTTCAATCTTGAAAATGAATGGGAGAAAAGTACGCTTGGGGGATTTTTCTTAAAAAAAGAGTTTAGGGTGCTCCCATGTGAGAAACTTACTCTAAATGCTAAAAGGGTGAACTCAGCCGCGCGCTCCTCTCCCTCACCTCACCTCTCAACTTTGCCACCGTGCTCCAGGATTTGTGGGCCACTGGAGGCTGC
>JAJHUR010110800.1:5501-36252 GCA_027495735.1 Lutjanus campechanus | reverse complement strand
ATAGATAGATAGATAGATAGATAGATAGATAGATAGATAGATTTTAAGAAAAAAGTATTTACAAAATAATAGCCATATTCTCACATCTCTAAATTCAACAGATCCTTTCTCAAGATGAGTGTTATTGATGTTTGTATCCACTGATAATACTGATCGTAGTGAGTCATGGTGGTGTGGCGTGTTGTGATGTGGTGGTGAGGTCCTCAAACCTCTCGACCTCCACGGTTGGGTGTCTGTTCTGAGGAGGGTGAGGGCAGGAAGAGGGAGGGGGCAGGGCTGGATGGAGGGACGTTGATGGACCATGGAAGTCAGGACTTGTGTGAGGCTCATGCTGTCAACTCTTCCCTCAGCTCTTTGTTCCTGCGCACTATAGCTGCGTGTCTCTCCTGAAAACACCAGAAATACAGCATGAGAATAATCTAGATATTCTGAAAAAAATTTATGAACTGTCTAAAGAACACCACAATGTTCCCTTTAACTGGGGGATACTGAAAACTCAGAAGCTGAAAAGATGTTTTAGAACGATCCCTCACTTGAGGGAAATAATCTTGGTGCATTAACTCAGCGACTGATTTTGAAAGATGTGACCTTTTTTTTTTTTTAACTATTTAACTTCTTCAGATAAAAGAAATATCTGTTTCTATTGCATTATTTGTGCCCAAATAACGTAGTCAGATTGGGTGCATCTCCAGAACAATCAGTCATAAGGACAAGTGTCCAAACTCCGATTGACCGGGGTGGGACTTTGTGCTTTCTTCTTAACAGCTGAGATTTCTGCCTTTCTTTCCTACCTTCTCCTGTAGACGCTCAATCATGGCTGCCAGATGGGCGTCACGGTTCTCCTTGATCTGCTCCATCTTCATCTGGAGCTTCTCCTCAGCCATCTTGCTGAAGTTGCTGTTCTCTTCCATGGCCTTTAGCAACACGTCTCTCTCATGTTCGCGCTTTTCTGCCAGAGCCCTCAGCACCTGGGCCTCCTGATACTAAAAATACACAGCAATTTTGCAATTTTAAAGCCTTTTTTTTTTTTCATTTCAAACACCCAAACAGCCATTTGAAACCAGTCTGCCAACATCCATTAGGTTACTCAACAAACAACCTGCTCATCCCTTACCATTTTAGTGTTCTATGGAGTATACATTTTGATTTTAATTGTATTTTACATGTTTTCTAACAGTTGTATGTATTTATTATTGTGTCTTGGTGTATTGTGCTGGTGTACTACTGCACCAACCTGAGGTACTACTTAGAATTGACACTACTGAAGTCCCGCCCTTTTTGCTCTGTGCTCCAATAACAGTTGAAAAAGTATGCTGCAAAACCTCGGTCAACTTTCTCCTCTCCTGTTTCCTGTACTTAGATGTGGTAGATCTTATCTCACCTTCCTCCGATCTTCAGCAGCCTCCAGTTTCTTCTCAATGTCATCCAAGGAGATGTTCCTCTTTGGGGGTGAGGGAAGGTTGTGGGCTACGTCTGACACCGGAGACAGAGGCTTGAGAATCACCTCGAAGGCCTGGCCAGAGGCCCGCTTGTTTATGGGTTTTACCTCCATGTCTGTAAAATAAACAAATATGATGAGAAACACCCGCAAAATCAATGTCAAATAACAGAATATACCAGTCCAACAATTATCATTAATGTGTGTATTTACGAAGCAGATAAATAAAATATCCACATGGACAATTTGTTCGATCCAAAAGAAAATCAGTGTTTGAGCTGATCCATACCTTCAAAGTCACGCACAAACTTGTTGCGTGGCTCTTTGTAGAAGCAGGAGCAGATGAGGGAGAGGACAGACAACTCCTTCATCTTCTCTTTATATGCTGCAGGAACAGAAACACATAAAATTCATAATTATACTTGAGATATTGCCAGAAATTAAGATATTACTTGGGCTGCACAATATGGCATAAAATATGTATTAAAAAAAGCAACAAAAAAAAGTATGAAGTATAAAACTGCAGCCTCTGCAACATGGATATTGCACTTCGCCTTATTGCGATTTCAATAATATTACAATTAATTGTGCAGCCTTAGACATTGCAAGTTAAGAAAGGAAAAAACGCTCAATAAAACAATTAGCATTAGATGACCAGTGCATTAATGATCTACTGAAAGCCTGAAATGTACATAAGTGCCCTCTTCCTTAATAATTCATTGGGTGAATGTCCTCTATAAGGGTGATCAAGCTAAGATTCCTTTACTGGATGTTACAAGAGGGTGTGTTTGTGATTAACTTCAATCAAGAAGTAAAAAAAAAACAAGAGTGCCTTGTCTAATATCACCTTACAATCTGCATAAGACAAGTGATAGGGTAGACAGTCCTGTGTGTCATGTAAGAATAGAATAGCAAGTCTTTATTGTCACTGAATAGAATTCAGTGAAATTAGGAGCACTACCCCTGATCAGTGGAATAAAATGGGCACATATACAAAAACATACAAAAATAAATGAAAACACACAGGGGGAAAAAACTACTATAGTATGCAAATATCCAAAGCTGAGTAGTAGGTAAAAATAGTAATCTAGTCTAGTTTTCATAAGGAAGATAAATAAATTAATACAATGCAAGTTGCATTAGAATACATGTATAACTGCATCAGAATTGTTGCAGTGGGTTGGATGTAATTATTGCACATGAATAGATGTGATATTGCACTGTTATGCATATATATTGCACAAGAATAATGGAGTTATGGCAAATTGTTTTTCAGTTTCGTCTCAGCTGTTTGTCCTGTGACATGATCACAATAATAAGACCCACTTACATTTATCTGTCTCTCCTCCTACTCCACCAGAGTTGTTGTCATCAAATACAGCTGATTAATGACTTTTATACGAGATCTGAGGCAGGTTTTCACCAGTTCCTCTCTGACTATTTTTAATCTTGTCTGTAAATTCTGTCACTTTTTCCATGCTCTCCTTTGACAAAGTGCCCACCTGGCTGCTCACAGATTGTCAGTGCTGCTAAGCCTTCTGCTGCAAAGGCCAGTGTGTGTGAAGCGGCCCCTTGCTGCAGGGCTGGCCTGCCTCCCACCCTGCCATGCACCTGTCTCCTCCGCTACATCTCTGCCACAACACTCACCATGATGAAGCACAGTTCGCACACCATGCTGTATTTTAGAAGGAGCAAATGGGTTGCTTAATTTAAGGTACCATTAATGTTTTCTATATGTATACAGAGGCCAAACAAACACATGAAAACAAATATGCTACATGCCGGCTGGCCCACAACAATAACTGTCCATCAGAGGAAATGACTAATGCAGGCTACAGTCTAGTTCTTATTTATTATTATAATATTAATTGCCTTTTCGTTGCTTATACCAATAGGGTGTTTTTGTTAAATAAATGGCAGCACATCTTTCACAGCTGGTGATGCATCCTTCGCAAGGAAGAAATAAGGAGAGCTACAGACACGAATTAAAGGAGCAATCCCCAATAAACAGATAAAACAATCACGTTCAGGAGACGCACAGAAAACACGTTTTAAAATCAACAATTACAGTTGTGTGTGTTTAATTATAGTAAAGTAGGCCTAATATAGCCTTAAAGTCAGACTGATGAAGCCCTGTCCGCTTTGGTGTCGGCTAAATGGTCGGCAGCAGAGCATCTTGGGTGGGGTCCGTCTGCATTATGCTGCATGTTGGGGCCGCTGTAGCATGCAGCGCAGGTGCGGCGTTGTAAATAAAGCTGTCTAGGGCCGATCCATACTGTCTAATTATACACTGTTACACAATATAAGATGAAAGCAAATGAGCCCTAACACAATTACATAAATGAGAAAAATGAAGTAGACATTTATTGATGGAGGATGATGCTTGGAAGCCCTGATTCTTGCTGTCATCGCCGGGTTTCATGCTGAGACAAAAGGCCCACAGTCGATACCGAATTATCAAGGTGATGAATCTAAAATCCCTTTATTTTAATCATGCAAAAAGACAATATTTCTGAGTGGAACCATTACAGAGGCACGACCACCAGCCGGTAGACAATACCAGGCCGATTCAGAAGGGATGCATCCATCTGTAGTCAATCAGTCCACCCACCCATCAATCCATCACTCCATGCACTGGTTTTAACATGACCACTGTGAACATGCTTACCGCTCGCTGTTTTGGCCATGGCTGATGTATTTCTCCGCAGAGGATGCTGCTGTAGCTCTGTTCAGGTGAACGGTGATGCTGCTTAAGGCACTGAGTCAGCGAATAGACCGGGGCAGGATCGGATGGCAGCAGACAGGAGGAGGTGGGCACGTACGGGAGCGCGCAAGCAGCAGACCCTCCCCTCTGTCCTCTGACGCGCAGAGCAGGTTCTCAGCATCCAAAGTGACCATATAGCCTACTTAAAACTGGAGATCAAAGCACAGACGCACAAGAAAGTTGATAAAAAATGTTCTCCAGACAGGATACTTGCAAAGAGTGTTTTGGATCAAAATTTCTGCTCCACAGCAATTCAATTCGGTGATACAGAAAGTTCTGACTTTCCTGAAAATCCTGAACACAACAGAAGATGTCATAGTCGGTAAGGTACGAAAAAAAAATTTTTTTTAGGTCATTTTAAGAACACGGTAGACTGGGGACAGTTGCAAAGCCGATGGTTGCAAGTCTCAAAACATACCAAAACAGTCCACACAACAGAAATTTCAATGTATAGTCATTGTGACATACATAAAAAACATTGTTCACCCAAATACACATGTGCATATTTTGCAGCAGTTTGTTGCCTTGCAAATGGTTCCATTGCTCCTGTCTCACACTGAAATATTAACAGATTAAATAGCATCTGTAACAGCTGCACATTGACTCCAGGTAGGTTCTATGCTCTGCACATAAACAAATAATAACTTATTTGATAAATATTTCAAAATAAATGAATAATACCCCAGTATGGGGGTCAGTTGCAACATCTGACTTCTTCCTTTCAAATAAACATTGAGAACAATATATCATTTGTAATCATCATTAAATGGTATGGGTAATTAGCAGACAGATGTAAGTTTAATATATAAAGATTAGGTCAGTCTAGTCTAGATAGTTTGAGAAACTATGTGAAAAGCAAAAAGTGTTGCAGCTGTCCCCAGTCTCCCAGATAAATAATTTAACTATTGTGTAATTTCTAACAAAGTACTCTAATAAGAACACAGATGAGTGTATTTGCTGTGAACTGTGACTATTTCAGGTACTTGTCAAAATACAAGAAATGACGCTTGCTATTACTCAGACTGCCCTCTTAACATTTGGATGAGTCATCTAACGTCAGTGTTGGCCTATAACGAGTGAAAGCGTGGAGTAGCCTCGGCTGCAATTAATAAATAAGTCATGTAAATAGATATTTGTGGGAGTTCAAGTTGAACTCAGTGACACCAGTCGAAATTCTTGAAACCAGTAATGTTCATTGTTATTAAAGTGAATATAAATGTTCAAGAAGTTCACATAAACTGGCTCATCTGAAGTCCTAACTTAATTCAATAACAATTTATTTGAAGGTGTGTGCATCAGGTGACACTGTCATGACAGCAGTCATGAACAGAGTCTAAATGCTTATGACTGTTGACATTAAGTGTCCTTTGGCCGATTCTATTTGTTTTTTAATTAAATTTTTAATGTAACTTTTTTGACATTGTCTGAGATGTCCTTGTTATGACATAAGGACAGTTCACCCCAAAATCAAAAATACACATTTTTCCTCTGGCCTGTAGTGCTATTTATCCATCTACACTCTTTTGGTGTGAGTTGCAGAGTTATGGATATAATCTATAGAGATGTCTGCTTTTTGTCCAGTATAATGGAACTAGATGGCTCTAGTCCTGTTGTACTCAAACAGCAAAAAATACATTTGAAAAAATCAAAAGCAGTGTCTCTTTTCAAAAATCATGACCCAGTTGCTCAAAATAATTCACATACCTTGTTGTGAGCAGTTTCATGCAGGAACTACTTTATTTCTGCAGTAGAATCTACAGGAACGACCTTCTTTCTATTAGAAAGAAAGTAGTTCCTATATTATAATGCTCATAGCATCATCTGTAATTATCTTGAGCAACCGGATCAGAGAGATTGTTGTTGAGATTTTCAAATAAATTTTTTGGTGCTTTGAGAACTACAAGCCACATGACATTTAGTTACATTATTTTGTAGAGAAGGCAGACATCTCTAGGGCTGATATCTGCAACTCACACTGAAAAAATTTAGATGGATGTACAGCACAACAGGCCAGGGGAAATACAGGTTTTTGATTTTAAGGTGAATTGCCTTTTTTACCAAGACATCATAACCTGAACATGAATACTTTGCTTGACCTCAAGTAAAGTTTGGACTTTTCATTAAGCTGACATTAAGTTTTATTACACCACCAAATGCTTTTATAACTGTGTTATGAATAATTCCCTTGACTTCAACTAAAGTAGTGCCATTTGGACTTGGTCATTTTAATGGTATAAGGCCAGTTTGACACCATGAATATACAATAAAATACCAAGGTGATTTACATGGTTACTGGTTGGACAGAAGTTTACTTGTTGCTAAACAGTTTGCCACTGTCTGCTGCTATCGGTAGCTGGTGTTAGCAAGTTAGCTCGGTTAGCCATTCAACTTGGTGGAGCCAAACCCCGCAAGAAAAACTCCTCAGTACAATATTCCCTGTCGTGAAACTGGCCACTGTTGGTCTTGGAGGCGGTGTGTCCTTCATTCTTAATTTAATGAGCAGTTAGCAGTGGTCACGATGTTGGTCTTGACTACACTGGGCTTCTTCAGAGCTGCAAATACAAACAGTTTATACTTCAACGGACCTCTTGCTTCACACATATGCCAGCAGGCTTCTGGCATCGAGAAATAACTGGTAAGTTGTGAACTTGATGCAATGAGTCAGAACACAAAACAAACAACATCAGACTGCATGAAGCTTTATTAGCGGTAAGACATCCAGTGGATTTTTTTTCTCTCAAAATAAAAGACATTTTTCGATGCACTCTTAAACATTTCAGAAATATAGTCCTAAAAAAAAACACAACATACATTCTGCATAAAAAAATATTTCAGATGATACATACTTGTAGAATCTTGCAACAACCAACACCATCATAAGGACACATTTATCAGTATCAGAGTAGTTTTTGTTTTTTTAATGAAACAAAGAACATTTAATGGCAATTCAGGTGATTTTGCTATAGCACCTTTGTAAGCATGTACTTAAAAATCAACAAATGGTTCAAGTTTTGTGAACAAGGAACATGTTGTATAAAACCAAGGCAGCCTTAAATAAGACATATTTGATGGCCAAAGACTGCTGCATAACATTTAACACTCAGTTAAGTTAAATACATGAGGAAGCAAAAGTGAAATAGTGCGTGCCGGTTTATTATGATGATGAAAAAATAGAAGGCAGTGCATAATTTTTAAAAGGTACAGTGCTTATTCTGGACAGATTAAAGGTATGCCAACTGGTGAGCCGGGAAGAATGATTACAAAAATATTTTTAAGCTGAGTTACTACATTGCACTGCTATTTCATTGTTTTATATGTTTCAGCAGGAAATGTCCAGATTTGGTGTATAATAAGTTTGGTAACTGTTGAATTAGTTACGTACTGCTTTGGCCTTGAGCTGCTTCTTAATGTAGGAACCAACCAGTATCTGAGGACGTTGTTGGTAACTGTGAAGGACTTCATGAGAGCTGCTCAGCTGATCCCCCTTCAGACGATCCAGTAGTGTCACACAAACCACAGCCGCTGTACACAACAAGAAAATAAACGAATGTTGTAAACTAAACATCTGTGTTTTGAGAAACTGAAAAATGTGTCAGCTATAACATAATGCTGATATTGTATTTTCTTACCTCGTAGACCACTCAGCTTGCACATGGCAGCAAAAACTGATGACTCCATTTCAATATTGCAGACTCCTGCTTCGTTTGCTTTATTGAGGTAGTCCTGTTTATCCTTCTCGGTGTAGGAGCAGAAGGCGCCATCCAAACGGGCTTGCCCTGGATGATTGATCAGATAGAGAAGACAACTGAACCACTGTGCACAGACAATGTGATTAACACATCAATGCATCAGAACTAGGAATGTAACAATACCAAGACTTCAAAGTATGATAACACCATGTTATGCTATTTTTTGTGATATTAAAAAAATCACAGAAAAGTATGACTTGAAAAAGTGCTTTTTTGTTCATATAAAACTTTCCCTGTTAACTTTAAGCGCTTCTGCTTTCTTTCTTTGAAAAAAGTAGCCAGCCATGAATTAAGCAATGAATGTTTGAATTATGTATGTACAAATCCAAAACAAAAAACAAATTAGCAGTCTGTAGCAGTCATTTTATTAAATTAAAATAATAAATAAATAAAACAAAATAACTAACCATGTAATATTAAGGTAGATATTGTTACAGTCCAGTACAGTATGGAGATATTTTTTATTGCAATATCACAATATTTGATATATCCTTACATCCCTAATCAGTAGTCATACCTTCATAGAAATCCAGTGTGCACATGGTGTTGCCGATTACTGTGTTGAACTGGTTTAACTCCTTGCTGCACTGCAACAGCTCCTGGGCCAGGCTTTGGTCCAGATCCGTATTGCGCACCACCGTCTTCCCCAGTATCACCTGCTCAAACTTGGGGAGGAAGGTGGCGTCCACAGACTGCTTTGTGACAACAACCGTGCCAGGCTCAAGCCCTGAAAAACAGAAATGGCAAGTGAGATAAGCAATCATTTCTAGTCTAAGGAAAAGATTATTTGTAAGCAAGACATGGATTATTCTAATTTTGAAAATAAGTTAAAATGGAAATCAGAATGGTGTCAGGATATATACTTAAGTCATAGGAGTAACTGCAACATACAGTTCACTCTGCTCAAACTGATGAGGATGGAAGGCACATTACGTTACATTATTATATAAGTTATAGTAGAAAATTTACAAATAAATATAATCAACATGTATATGCTCTGAATGAAGATAATCAAAACTTTTAAGAGAAGTCCATGATGTTATTTCCTCTCAAAAGAATAACGAAAATATTACAGTATTACAGAGATTTCTAGCCTTTCTAGCCTGAAAGTACAGAGAACTTTAGTTAAAAGGTATTATTTATATACATTGAAATTATATACTGGACCAATTAAGACTACATTAAGTAAAGTAAGCTTCCTGTTCATTTTCCACCCAAACACTCGTACTTTAAATTATTTAAAAAAACATAAGTTCAGTTTGTAAGCGATAGTTGCTAAAACCTGTCACACCCTTTAGCTATACTGGAAATTATACTGTATTTGTAGGGTGTACATTCAAAGATATGCCATAAACATTTTGAAAAAAGTAAATTTTGGTATATATCAGGATGAATTTCAATAACTCACTTCAAAAAAAGGAAAAACAAAAATATTTGTTAACTCTTATTCAGAAAACTGGAAAATTACCATCACAGTTCATAACTATATGCAAAAAGCCATACTGGATGACGCTGCTCAAACATGTGGGGAGTTTTAGCTCCCTCTTGTGGTAAAACTGAGAAAAGGCATCTTCATGGGCAACACCAAGTACTCACTGCATTCGACACTGTACTTTTACTACATACTGCAAGTGTACTGTTGCATTATGCATACAACTTGGACATACTACATTGCGTCTTGAACTCTGTCCCTCTTGCTCATACATCCATCGCAGTCCATAGTGTGACATTAGAAGTAAAAATAAAGGCTAATGAGCTGTCATTTGTCTGTGCTCTCTCAGTGGCTTAACACATGTGATGTATCTTCCCCTGCACAGAGG
This sequence comes from Lutjanus campechanus, assembly GCA_027495735.1. Taxonomy (NCBI): domain Eukaryota; kingdom Metazoa; phylum Chordata; class Actinopteri; order Lutjaniformes; family Lutjanidae; genus Lutjanus; species Lutjanus campechanus. The sequence goes on along the minus strand of JAJHUR010110800.1, from coordinate 26,481 downwards.
ACTGTGAGTCCGAATAGCCAGAAAAGCTTGCTGGCTTGCATACTGCTAAATGTGACTCAATGCAGTGATTCTAGCATATTACATTTGAAATACTACATACTGGGACATATTAAATAGTATGGTAGTATAGGTATTAGAAAACACCCAGGGAGACTAAGTCGAGTCAAATAATGTCCTCTTCCGTAAGTCTATCAAGTTGAATTACAAAAGCACAGATCAGGCACTTAGAAGACATAAAATGTTTCCAAATAATAAGCTTACCTATTCCACCTGATGTCCCAATGCGTATGATTGTAACATCTGTGCAATGTGCATGATGGAGGAGCTTTATTAGCTCATGCAACATTATGGCAATAGATGGGATTCCCATTCCATGCTGAAAAGTAAAGCACAGACACGTCACACACAATTTCCACATTTATGTAGTCTGTTTGCACAATACAAAAATGTTGTGAGAGAATTTTGTTCCTACTGTACTTACACTGACAGAGAGTACAGGACCAATCTTGTACATAGCATAACGGTCTGTTCCTGCACAGATATTCGGGTACTCTGCTTTGGGGTCTTCCATACTGAGCTCAGCAGCGATGTACTCAATGAATGATTTCATTCTCCAGGGACTTCCCCCAACACACACAAACTGAAAAAAAAAAAAAACACAGACAGAAAAGAAATTAATAACTAACCTGAATAAAGATGATTATGGAAGTGATTTTCCACAAATGAACGTCATAAAGATATTTACTTTGACATCACCAAACATAGCTGGTAGGTTGTGAGTCCTCGTTCCTAAACTGAAGTGGTACAGGATGTCATCCTTCAGTGAATCCAGGTGAGGATTGTTCACAGAAACCGGGCTGAGGGGGAGGGGATAACAGATTTTATTACAGGGTCAGACTGAATTTGCATTTCATTTCACTTCATTCATTAAGTGGATGAACAGATGTGAGATGTAGGCAGTGATTCAGAGATCTGAAACCAGGCAAAGTCTCTTTAACCGCTAATTTGTTGTTTCAACTGTATGGTCATTTTAAAGGATGTACCTTGTGGTGCCATTAAACTATATTTCATTATACAGCAAAGTGTTTTTGTTATTTAGCCTACCCTCATTGACATAAGTGAGTTGGACAAAACTATAGAAACACCTCTCTGTATAATGCAATGCAGTTCAACAGCACCACAAATTACATCCTCCAGAATAATCACCGAGATGAATCAACACCTCTCCAAAACAATCTCAACAAGCAGAGAAAGAAGAAATACTGCCTTGCGGTTGTTTGCCTCCACCAACCAAAGTGCTGTCTATATCCATGTCTGTCTAGACAAACATATGTATTGAAAACTTAAAAGGAATCTAAAAAAAGGTATTAAGTACATTTTTGAGCCAACTGTACATTATCACTATATTGACATGTATAATACCAGTGAAATATTTCCAGTCAGAAGATACTGAGTTCACAAGAATGGGACGGACTAGAGGTCACAGTGACCTTGACTTTTGACCACTAATATCTTATTTATTCATCTGTGGGTCCATATGGATGTTTATACCAAATTTGAAGACATTCTCTTAAGACATTCATGAAATATCACTTTCACAGGAATGGAATGGGCGGACAGACAACCCGAAAAGACAATGCCTCCGCCCACAGCTGTTGCCAGCGTGAGGCATAAAAAAGAACATTATAACCTTTATGGAGGGAGGATTTATTGCAGGGCTGTTGTATTGTACTTCCACAGCTTTAGCTAGGTGAACCTGACAAACCTGAAATGTATTAAGTGAGCAAATGTGGGATTATAATGTGAGATTTTGATTAAATGACTCTTAAAGGAGAAGTAACTGCATCTGCCTCATTGCATATCAGTTCTGCTGTTTATTGTAAGGAATGTATAAACAGAGTGCTGAGTGAGTTTGAACAAAAAGCTGTTTGGTAGCTGTAGTGGTGCAGAGATCCTCTGACCTACAAATCCTGCTCTCCAGATGTAATTATGAATATCACAATCGCAATATCTGTCAAAAATTATCACAATATGATCTTTTTTTATTATCATATTTTGCAACTCTACTCAAAACATATTTCCATTGAAAGACTCACAAGATATTTAGTTAAATCTTTTCATTTTATAACAACCTTTGCCCCCCAGCCCGTTTGTTTGTAGAGTCAGATGATATTCACAAGACGTTGCAAACTTGTCATCTTGTTTCAATAAAGTTTAAAAAAAAAAAAAAAAACGGTGACAGGAAACAAACTGAAACTAAGAAAAAAAAACTGCCCGCATAAAAAAAACAGAGGAGAAAAAATAGATGGTTTTCAGAATACAAAAAATAATCAAAAGTATAATGTAATATTTCATGTCTGTTCGTTTTTCGGTAGAACTTTCTTTAAGTTTATTTAACTTACCTAATACTGAGGGGTTCAATGCCACTGTTTCCTTTTATAGTTAAGGTTTTTTTTTTAAATGCTAAATTGTAATTTCAGTGCTATATCCTGACACCCGGTAGTTTCCTCATTCCAACCTTGCATCACCTTAGAAAACCTGCAGTGTGTACATACCAGTTGTGTGTAACTGTATGCTTCAATTGTGTTGAACAATATATGGGCTACGTTTTTATACAAATCCGTTAGGACATTAATTTATGACTGGAGTTTATCTTCTCACCTGCTGCCTGACGCTCGCTTCTCGTCCTTTGGGTCCATCTTCCTGAAAACAGCTGAGTCCGAACAACATGAGTCAGTGACCGAGAACAAAACCAGCCTCTAACAACACTTGAATGTTACAATTACAAAATGTGTATGCTGATTAACCTATAACGTAAAACTCAATTTCGCACAATCATCTGGCGTAAAGACAGTTTCAAAGTCGACGTCAAATTTCCAGCATTGATTCTTTATCAGACATTGCAGCACACACTTTGTCGTACCCGCGGGGGGCAAATGAAAAAACAAGAAACAATTAGCTCCATCTTTAAGGTTCAAGATAAGCCAGAAGGCCGATAAAAGCCAAAAACCTGCAACACAAACACTGGAGAGACTTTACCTTTGGAACGTTGTCGTTCGGCTGCCGTTCCCTCTTTCTGACTAATTAATTTCGCTCTCTGAACATCTGACGTCGAAACCGTAACGTGAAGCTCCAGCCCACATTGACGTGACGTCGAGCACGTCACACGCGCCATAATGAGCCCGGCAGCATCCTCACTCTACTGACTCTACTCTGCCTCTGTCACGTACGGTGGTGACGTGCATTTACCACATTCACTCATGTCTGCAGAGGAAACCAAAAGGAAAATAAAAAGGAGGAAGGGACCTTTCATCATTAACAAACATTCCGTGCTCCAGACTTTAGTGTCAGTCCAGTTGAAGCTTATGGGGGGCGGTGTCAATCATTCTATTTGGAGTTCAACGTAAATAGACAAATACGCATTTTTCTCTTAAGTTTGTCCTTTCATTCTTACTTTCTCCCATAGGCTTGGATAGAGCTTACACCAAAGTCTGGCACCAAGCCGAGCATAGAAACGTCTCCAGCAGTGTTTCCCAAACTTTTTTTCTGGGGGATCCATTATCTTTTTTTAAATGGCACACCACAGCAACCCAGTGTCAAATAAATGAACGTTCCTGGCCACTGAACATATATACATGTTAAATACTTCATGAATGATAAGTAAATGAAATTATGGCTTTACAGGCCATCTCATTGTTTTTATTTCCTCTCGCCAGGAAAACAATATAGGACATTTTATCCAAATTCATAAATAAGACAAAATAAGTGTATTTAGGCAGAATTAACAGGGCCCCTTCCCCCCTTTCATGAGGAAAATATGCAAATTTTAAACACTTCATAAAAAGTGAACTGCAGTTATCAATGTTAAATTTGCAGAATTTCCTCCAGTCTTTATTTGGTGATCCAAAGAAAACCTCCCATGACCCAGTCTCTGGGAATGACTGCTCTAGTGTGATGTAATATCCTTTCCTTCTTTTTTTAGTTTCCTAAGAAAACCACAGGATGTCGTGAAAATCCCAGCCCAGAGTTGCCAAATGATTCCTTGCAGCTTCATCATATAATCATTTTAATGACAGTGTTGATTCTAGACGCTCATAGAACTCATGAGGAAAATACATCAGGTAACCTAAAAATAACTCAGGTTTGTGAAGTGATCAGTCAGAGATTACTCACTCACTACTACGTGTTCCTTTACACACTTGTTTGCACACTGTTTATGTGCCACACCCCAAGTCAAATACTTTTGAAGAATGGTGTGCAAAATTCATGTCCCCAGGGTGTCAGATGACATATCTACAGCCAATATCTCCAAAACTCTGCAACTCACACCAAAACAATTTCCCACAGCAGCTATTTTATGAAATAGTAGTAAACACAGTAAAACAATAAAGTTAACAAGTAAAAACAATAGTAAACACAGGTGTTACCAATCATACTAATTAAGGCTTCATCCCATTCAGGTCAAACAGCATCAGGATGCTGCTATTGCACATGTTGACTTACTGGAAAAGCTCTGCTACACTAAATGGAACAAGCCCTTAATTAGTATCATTGGTACAGTAAGTAACGCTTGCATTTACCCAACTATTTCATATCAATATGGCCATAAATCAGATCTGTAGGGAACTCACTTAGAATATTTAGCTGCCTGGTATTTGCTGCACAATAAAAATGTGAATGAAAGGAAAAGCTTAAATATGAAGAAACATTAGTACTGATGATAGTAAGTATGATATGATAAATCTAGAAAATGTTTATTCCTGTTGAGAGAGGCCATATTGTTGTGTATAAACAGTAGAATGCAAGGTCTGACGCTGTTACTGCAGAGTTGGGTGAGGTTTTTCTGCATATTTGTCACTATGAGCAACACATTACGCACAGTCTTTTGATACATTACCAATAGAAAAATATCCATTATTGCATCTTTAATGACATGCCAGAAAGAAAATGTCAACACACCAAACTTTTGATCCAAGTTGTCCTTTATAACCCTGCTAATACAGCTGATAACAAACATCACTGTCACCCCAGGTAGGGTTTGTTTTATGACTCTCACTTTATGATTGATGATGAGTCTGCATTAATCAGCTTTTTTTTATCAGTTTCTTTAAATGAAACATTACCACCACAGCTGAAAAGTAGCCATTAATATTTTATGTTTAGAACATTTTTTACAAAATATAAATACTTCACTATAGCCAAAATTGTACACAGCAGAAAATGTAAGCAAAAATGCAATTCTTCAGCAAACAAAGTAGTGTTTAGTATTAGGACTTTGTGCAACTTCACCTCAAACGGTTATCAAAATAACAAACATGCAACTTAAAACATGCAACTTAAAATATCACAAGTTAAATTAAATTCACCAAGAAAAGCAGTAAGAAAAAGCAAAACAAACACTTGTTGGGGTAGTGACCACCTGTGCAAATGTCTTAAGGTGAGTGAAGCCTTTCTGCCACCCTAAAAACAGGAGAAAAAAAAGAAGACAAATTATTTTTCATACTGTTCATGTTTGTGACATCGCTTTCCTAAGATACCACACTGAATTCAAACATGTAAAATCACCCATAGTCAAGCATACAGTAAGACACTGATAGTCAAAGAAAACCAGTAGAGATTGAGGGTTTAATACACATAGAAACTGTAGTTTTATACCAATGTGAAATCTCTCTCTGAAATCACTCAAATTTAAATCTGCATTCCATTCAAAACATAATCTAGATTTTCTTTGCCAGAGTATCAAAAAGGTTTTGATAAAGACACACATTATACAAATAAACTTACATTTCCTCTTTTCCATCATTGCACCTCATTTCATGAAGTTTTAGGTGACCGAGATCTCTCTGTTAAGATAGTATAAAAACTTAATTCAGTTCAAAACAGCACTCATCATTATTTTGACCATTTAGGATAACACAATAAAACTGAATTCCAACACCCAACTTACTGCCTCGGTTAAGACTATAGGGTGCTCTGGCAAGAATTCCGGCTTCTTCCTGGCCTCTGGACAATTTGCCAGAGCGATTAAAAAATCTCTTGTGTAAGATATTCTGCCTACAAGAGACATATATACATTAAAAACCACTAGTGTAAATAACAATTTGGGAAAAAATAAAAACCATGCTTAAAGTAAACACATAAGCATTACTTAAAAAGTGTCCAGTTTTCAGATGAGGAGAAATGTACAAATTTCAATAGTCATGAAAATACACTTGGTGTCTTACCTTCTTTCTGTTTGTGCAGGTTGACAATCTTGAAGAACTGCTCTATGCCAACGTTTGTCTATCAAGTGCAAAATTAGAAAATTATTTTCTAAATCAACTGCTTAACAGGAAAATAGTTTATTTAAAGTCATTTAAATGGGAAAATAATTCTAAGACTAAAATAGTGGATAGCTGAAATGACTGATTAGTTGTTGCAAAGAAAATTAATCAGAAACCATTTTGATATTCAGTTGAACTGTTTCAGTCATTTATCAACCAAAAATGCCAAACCCTGTATGGTTTCAGGTTTTCAAATGTTATAATTTGCTGCTTTTTTATTTTATATTACTGCAAATTGAATAAATTTGGGTTTTGGAATGCTGTTTATGCCAAACAAGAACTTTAAAGGGACATTGTGACAGATATGATTCACAATTTTTTGACATAAGTTAGATGGTTAATAATCTATAAAGCCACTAACTGTGAGTTGCAATCGTCAGTGTTGGAGGAAGTATACAGATTACTTAGGTACTAATACCACACTGTAAAAATAAGTACAAGTGAAGAAAGTAAGTTAAAGTAAGTAAAATGTACTTAAAGTATTAAGAGTTAAAATAGACAATGCAGGAAAATGTCCCCCGTTATCGTTATACTATTATATATAATATCATTAAATTATTATTACTCATGCATTGTTTGTAAAAATTCTGAAAATAGTGAGAAATGTCATCACAATTCCCCAGCGCCCAAAGTGAAATCTCAACATTATTATAAATAAATCATAATTATTAAAATAGTTACAAGGCAAAGCAGCAAACTTTCCCATTTGTGAAGCTGGAACCATGAAATGTTTTAAATCATAGTTGCCAATTAATTTTCTGTCAAATTGTTTCAGCTGCACTTGTAAATTCTGCACATTGTATGTGCACAAACCTAACTTGTAAAGTAACCAGTTACTACAGCTGTCAGATAATTGTTTAAAAGTTAAAAGTACAGTATTATCCTGTAAAATGAAGTGGAATAGAAGTAGGAAGAGAGATGAGATTGAAATACTCATGTTAAATACAAGTACCTAAAGTTTGTACTTATGTAAACTTATTTAGTCAGTGGCACAACCCTAAAGTATTATCTTCTTTGGGATTTCTTACCTCTTGATCCACTTCCTCCATCAGTGCCTGAGCACATGTAGCAGCATTTATATTGGGCCCTAAATGAAGTGACAGAATTCTGATATGAGCATGTTGTTGTGTAAGAACACAATAAGTTTCAAACAAACACCTTTAATCCATTCCTATAAGTTAGACCAACTGGTGCAGACTGCTTACCCATGTCAACATGGAGGCAGCGGCGCAGGGGTCTTGCAGGCTCCAGATGTTTTTGGAGGATTCTTCTTCTTGATACCTCCATTCTGGTTTCAGTAAGGTTCAAACATGTTTTAAACCTACTATACTATACAAGGCCTGCTAATCAAATTATACTGAGTGGTGCTGTATTACGCTGACAGACATTACTAATATTTTCATTAGGAATGCAAAATAATATTACCATGTCATCAGTATTGGACAATAACGTAGGGATGCACCGATTGAATGGCCAGAGACTGGAACCAGACGGTTTTCAGCGTGACCGGCCAGTCAGCGTCATATATCCAATTCTGTGCCCGTCATAGTCACACACATGCTCTGCACAATGGTCACATCATGCATGTAGCAGACACGATGACCCAGCGTAACACCCATAAAAGTGCTGATCACAGCCACACACACTCAGACACATGCTTGCATGAAGTCGGTGTTAGTGATAGATTCCAAGAACAGGATAAAGAGAAGACGGACAGTCTACAAGGAGACAACTTTCTAGCCCTTCATGCTAATGTTAGCCAGCATCAGACTACTATTCACAGAGGGACAGTTAAAATCTCACCTCCTGTTCTGGCTGAAGAATAAACAACCTGTGTTGATGCATCTCCTCAATAATTTTCTCATCCAGACTCGTTTAACTTCTGCTTCTGTTTTTCTCACTGCAAAGTTTTACTGCAGCAAACTGATGCACCGTGTCAGTGTCCAGTTTGTTAATATCTGCTGCCACGATCATATGAAATTGCGCCCCTGCGAGATTGTCTTCCTTCTGGTACATAATCTTAATATAATAATATAATAAGGCCTGGTTGTATCCTGGAGAGCTTTTGGAGAAAATGTTAAATAGTATTTAATGAATATTTATTAGTCAGTGTTTTATTATGAACATCCAATTTAATTTTGCAAGAAAAAATGTTGCAAAAATGTTTGCGAGTGCTGACAACTACAGTTCTTAGAAAGACTGAAAATCAGAATCAGCCAAAATCAGTATCGGCAGGTCAGGCCCTTAAAAAAAAATCGGAAATCGGAATCTGCCAAGAAAATTGGAATCGGTGCATCTCTACAATAAAGGCCTTAAACTGAAATATTGGTATTGACCCAAAATGAATATTCCTGCTGGTAAGATGACACAAGTATTTCTATGAGGAGTCTTTCTCAGGGTCCAAAATGGATAAGAAGGTTGCTATTTGCAAAGATTGGTCACACAAGGAGGAACCAAATCACAATCCTTCAACACTACAAATTTAACTGCCAATCTTAAGAGCCTTCATCTCAATAATTTGAATTGTGAAGAACAAAGAAAAAGAGGCATTAGCTAAAAAAAACTGTCAGTGGTAGTCTTCTTATTTTGCCCAGTGAATGTTCACCTTTTTGAAAAGCATTTTGTTTTATGTCTATATCTGCCAGTGGGGCCATCAAAATGATAGTAAGCATAAAAAGATATTCATTCCACTAAAAGACAGACTTGATTTTCTCTGCAATTAGGTGGAAAAATGTGCATTGGTACCACCAACACAGCCAAAATGAGCTGGAAAATATCAGCATATTGGATATCTATATTGTGCATCCCTAGTTTTGATACTTTTCAGTGCTTTCCAAATTGGGGTTTGCAGAGAATTGCAGGGTTTATAAGGGGTCTTGTAGTTGGTCAAAGCCAACAGCTGCATGTCAGTAAAAGGTCTGAGAAATACAGCTGCAACGATTAATCAAATAATTGATTAGCTGTCAAATGTGAAATTAATTGCCAACTATTTTGAAAATCACTTAATCGTTTAGAGTGACTTTTGATCAAATTCCAAATTCTCTGATTTCAGCTTCACAAATGTGAGTATTTTCTGGTTTCTTTACTGCCAATTCATAGCAGACAGGTAAGATAGAAAAAAATATTGGCTAATTAGTTAGATCACAAGTATCTTACATATTTAACAGACAGCAATGTTAAGCTTCCCAAGTGGAGTTTCTTAGAAAAACATATCCACTGGAGAAAAAGACATTTAGCAGTCACTAGGACTGCAACTAATGATTATTTTCATTTTTGATTAATCTTTAGATTATTTTTATTGATTGATTACTTGTTTGGTCCATAGACTGTCAGAAAATTCTGAAATGCTAATAAAAGTGTTACTGTCATAAAGGAGTAAAGAAACCAAAAAATATTCACATTTCAGACGCTAGAACAATTTTTTGACAATTTGAGATGCTACATCTCAAGGGGCTATCCTTCAACAAATTCCAAACTTTAAGCCAGAGGTGACGTCCTCAAATTGTTTTTTCCACAGCCAAGATACTCAGTTACCTGAAAATATTAACATTTCAGACACTGGAATTAAAAATATTGATCCTTCTTCTGGAAAAATTTGTCAAATGTTTAATCGATTATCAAAATAGATGCCGATTACTTCAACAGCTGACTACTAATGGATTTATCATTGCAGCTCTGGCAGTCACTTGCCAGGGATGCCCAGGTTGAGAGTAGCATAACAGCTAACGTGATCAATTCAACACCCTATTAACGTTAGCTTAAGTAGATTAACTGTAAGCTAACGACGTAAATTAATAACTTAACACTTGTTGCAGGAAACAATTTGTAACCCCCTTTCTGCCTCGACTGAGCACTTAAAAAGCCAGTACTGAAAATAGGTGGAAATTTATTCTTGCCCACTACAAAGTGTTTAATGGCAGACATTTGTGTGAATCATGGTTGCATGACATAACGGCTAGCGGCTACCGTTAGCGGCTCTGTTTAACGTTTGCGAAACATTGCTTTTTCACGGTCGGTACCGTGTCTAGCTATCATACGTTGTACAATTTAACATTAGCTGATATTAACAAAATAGGTCTGTAACTGTAAAACAGTTGACATTAAGTGGAGGCAAAAGCGACTTCACAATGATGCCAAAGTTTGAACTTGTGCGCACTCTTCCATCTGGATATAACCATAATTCTATCTAGCGTTAATAACATTTGGCCCATTAACTAAAGCTGCATAGTTATGAGTCCTCAGCCTAGTCGTTTTACTGTACAAAGAAGACATTAGGTTGAATAATTCACCTGTACTTCTACAAAATGCCTCCAGTCAGCGTGGTTTTCTGCCTGCTCACTTCACCGGTGACATGCTAGCCAAAGCAAAATCATAACTTCCGGTGAACAACTTTCAAAATAAGTTTTTTTTCTTTGTGTATACAATATTAGGACACAAATTTTTAACTTGTCATTAATGTTTTATGAAATCCAACAGTGCCAAAGATGTCTATTTTTTTAAGTGACCTCACTAATGAAATGCCTTCATCTGAAATATTTTTTTTCCTTTTAATTATTAAAAAAAAAAAAAAGTTGATTTAAGTTTTACTCTGTTCAATCTCTTTTAATGTGTTGTTTTTATACCTATGTTGTCTGTAAATGCCGCGTATGTAGTGTTTGTTCTTTACTGACTGATATTATACGTTTTATAATTGACTTAGAGTTTTGTAAATTTTATGTTAAACTTTCAAAATAAAAGTTATTCATATGTAAGTTCAATGTGAGTAGCAGCTGACTATTTTATATTGTGAATTGCAAACTGTGGCTGTCTTTGACATCTCTGTGAATGCATGCATGTCATTGTGAAGGTGTGGTCAGAAGTGATACCAACTCTTTATACAACAATGAAACTCTTTAAAAAATACACATACATGACAGACTCCTGCTGTGGGGCCACTTTTGGACCTTTTTGAGTCTAAGCTCTTAAGATCTTTCAGAAACTGCTACATGAAAATGTAAAAGAAAACTGAAACTCCCAACAGTGCTTGTACACTGGAGAAATTAAAGCATCTAAACCTACTATATTTTTAAGTGTCACTAAGTTTTTTGTTTTTTTTTCCATCTCTGCTGAACACCCAAGTAATAGTCATGTACGTTCTGGCTTCAGTGCAGTTTTCACTAGGGCCAAAACATTTATCAAAATTGTAATATGGCCTACTGTATTATTCAAATCGCATCAAATCATAAATACTATTTTAAATTAAATATTTTCATGCTGCTGATATGCCTACACACCATTCTACAGACTTCACAAAACATCTATTCTGTACAGATTCCTCCAAAAATTACACCCTATTCATTGACAAGTTTTTCAATGAAAATGAGAATAAAAATTATCATTCCCACTAATATCACAATCATATCACTATATTTTCACCTTCAAACTCCATCTCACTGGTAGCCCAAAAGGTAAAACTTAAATGTGTAGGAAACACCTGTCGTTAGTGTTAGTTTTACATCAGAGGTTAGAGGCAAGCTTGACATTTGAAATACACGGTTTCTCATAGTAGTCAGTCGAACTCTTCTTCCTTTTGAACTCCTGGACTTTCTAAAAAGGTTAACACGATACACCCTAGCTTGATATTCAATCATGAACACAGAAAACCTCTAGGGTATCCCAGGAATACATCTTAAAAGTTATGAGAAAGCAATTTTAATTGGTGATTAACAGGCACTTTATATACATAAGGTTGTCAGTAAGTAAAATTTGTGTGTTCTTAAGGGACAGATATGTGAAGAAAACAGACAATTCAAAGGTATGTGTTTTTATAATAGAAAAACACTTCACAATATACACAGACAGTAAAATGAAATGTACACACATCTTTTCCATAGTGTTGCAAAATTAAACAAAAATATTCAATCAGAAAACCAAAATCCTGCTATTTCACTTTAAGTTGAGCATTGCATACAAAACTTAGGTTTAGTCAACAGACAACACTGCCTAATCACAATATTTATTTCTTAATGCAGTTCTGAAAAAAAAAACCTATATAGCAAAATTCACAAACATATAAAGCCATGCCACATTAATCAAAAAACAAAAGAAAAGACAAATGCTTCTCTCAAAAGGGACAGTTCACCTAAATCAAACATATTTTCCTCCTAACTGTGGTGCTATTCATCAGTCTAAATAGTTTTGGTGTTTATAGTTGCCAAGTTTGGGAGATATCAGCAGTAGGGACGTCTGCCTTCTCTCAAACAGAATTGGACTGAAAGGTTGTGAACTTCAACAGCAATGTCTCTTTCCAGAAATCATAACCCAGTTCCTAAAGATAATCTACAACCCTTGATGTGAGCAGTTACATGAAGGAACCTTTTCTTTCTAAGGTAGAATCTACTGGAACCACTTACTTTCTGCAGTAGAATCTACTGGAACTACTTTCTTTTTTACCAGACAGAAAGTAGTCTACTCACAATAAGGGTTGTGGACTATCTTATGTAACCACGTCATGATCTCTGGAAAGATAGATTGCTGTTGAATATTTCAAATGCATGTTGTTGTTGGGTTTTTTTTGCATTTTGAGCACCACAAGCTGAGTGCCATCTTGTGCGGCCAATATCTCACTAACTCAGCAACTCCCACAAAAACAATCTAGATGGATAAACAGCACTACAGACAAGAGGAAACTTTAGCATTTTTGATTTTGGGGTGAACTGTCCCTTTAAATCAACTTTACTTCAATCAACATGCATTATGTCCAAACAATACTGCGAGGGCATGTTTGATGCCATGGAAAGCAAGGTCACTTTCACACAAGTAGAAGCTGTATTTTTCTTGGACCTATTGGTCTTCCACTTAGTTCCTCGATTGCTGTTAACGCTTCCTGACGGGACTCAAACACTGCAGTTGCAGAGCCTTTAGGTTTTCCACTCTGATCGTACTGCAGGGAGATAGATCCAGGGATAATGCGATATCCATAGCAAAAGTCATAGATTTCTTCACTTCTGATTTGGAATGGCAAGTTAACTAGCTGTACACAGGTGGGACCATCACAATGCTGCGCTGAGTGACCAAAGCCGCCACGAACGCCATTACCTTTGTCTTGTGGAGTATAAGGGTCTACTGCATAGGGCTCATGTACATTAGTCATTTGCATATTACCATCACGGGGCATCCTGAAGTCAGGGTACTCAGTTTCACCAGGTCGATAAGATGCCTCGCTGCTCCTGCCCGAGTACTGCTCCTCTCTTGGCAGTGGCTCTTGCGGCACTGGTAGCTCAACCCCCAACTGCCGCATCTGAGCATGTGAAATGCATTTTAGCATGACTTCTGACCCAAGAAACCTTTGTCCGTTGAGAGAGAGTGCACTCATAGCCTCTGACTCAGACCGGAAGAGAACCAAAGCTTCCCCAACCCCAGCATCTTTATGGTCACGCAACACAAACACCTTGTCCTCTGTGATATTAAACCCAAGGAAGAAGTCCATGATCTCAACTTTCCGTACATCAAATGGCAGGTTCCGCACAAACAAACATGTTTTTTCAGAGTCATAAGCATCTCTAGGGTAAGATGGAGGCCTCTCCTGTAACCTTTCTGAATTTCCAGGAGATCTGTTCCCCATGCTCTGAGATTCCAGAAGGGCGATCATTTTTTCTCTTGAGATTGGGCGTGTCGTAACCCAACGATTGAGAAACAGTCTCTTTTCATTAGTTAAGGCGTTACAGTAGTCTCGCAGACTCTTGAACAGCACAAATGTGGATCTTGTTCTTCTCCCATCACTGCCAATTAAGTGTAGAATCTGGTCATCCTCAAGCTTTGCGCTGCGGAAGAGGTTTTTTATGTGGTCTTTTTCCGCTGCATAGGACAGATTTTCCAACAGGACGCAGTACTCATCCTCAGGAGGTGCGATGGACCTCTGAGCAAACGGTGATGGTGATCTTGCACGATGTTGTGGATTCCTCTGATTGCGAACAGGTGATCTGTCCCTTTCAAAGTTGTCGCCTGTGTTGCCAGCCATTGACACTTGACCAGTAGCCCGGCGCCAGTGTTGTGCTGTTGTTGTGCAAACCTCCACATATCTTGACCCAATGTATCTCCTGTCCCTCTTCAGGCCTTCATATGCATCCTCTCTTGTTGCAAATTTGACCAGACCTTTCCCATTCTTTTGACCGCGTTCATTTTTCAACAAAATCATTTCATCAATAAGTAAACCACTGAAAAAGTCTTGGACTTCTGCTTCAGTCACAGAGAAAGGCATTCCTTTCAGAAACACAACCAAGAAGTCATCAGGGTTTGAAGCCCTCTGGTGCTGGGGGGGAGGACTATGACCCGATCTGCTACCCGATCTCCTGCCCAGCTCATGCTCAACAGATCTTCTAGCGTGTCTTGCATTATCCTCAAGTCTCCTCTTTTGATCTAGCTCGACATTTTTTGTGCTCCTTTCAAGGATGTTCTGCATCTCTGTCTTACTACTTAGTAGTAATGTAACAGGTGCACCCTTAATGTAACCCCCTGAGCGTGTCATGGCTCTTCTTGCATCTTCATCTGAAGCAAAGATAATGAAAGCTTCCTCTAGCTCCCCGCCAATTATATGCACCCCTCCATCTGGAATTCTGAGGCCAGAGAAGAACTTGCGAATATCTTCAGAGCCTGCTGTAATCGTCAGTCCCAGTAAGCGGATGACGACTGCCATGCTGAAGCACAAACAACAGCACCTGTAGACAGAAGGGTATAGAACAGCATTATTGCCAACAGAGCATCTCTAGCTCTGCGTCAATTTCCTGGCATTCCAATATAAGACCACTGAATTAGAAGTAAGACAAAGGACATAAGAGACAAGGGACACCATTATGAACAGCTATGCCCACAGCCACTTTCAAAACAGACAAGTACCAATAGATGAGGTTAACAATTCTATATATACTGTAGCTCACACTCCAGAGTAAAAAGTCTCAACACACAATATCAATTTAAGCATTTGATCTTTGTGACAGCTACATTAATGAAGCCAAATATTAACTACAACCACTTTCCAAACAACTCCAACCCACATCTTTTTCATTGTATTCAATCAAGAACCACACAAGACACTTTATCACACAACTTCATTATTACTCGCCAACACCAATGGCACAGCTGTCACCTTTCATTAAAAAATACCAGCAGATGCTGGCTTGAAAAGAACAATAAAAGCATCAATTCAAAATACACTAGGCAACACCATATATCTTGCACTATAATTTACCCCTGCCCTAGATCAGTTTTATCAGACCATTATAATCAATCACACCATTGGGGGAAAAACATACCTTAAATTCTTGGTAAAAATGTGCTTACGTCACACACAAAATCTTTGGTTAACTATTAAAAATCATCACATGCAATTCAATAAATGCAGTGCATTTTAAGTAGATATAAAAACCACTATTGGTGGTTATTTCAAAGGCCAGTTCTATAATACACTGACACAGCTAATAAAGTTTCAGCCTTCGGAAGGCTTGAGGCTAATAGACTGAAAATATGTCACCACCCAGAAGTCCGCAGGAGACTGACCATGGCCATCATTTCACACTTATGACCCTTCCCCAACATTAATGCTGCATCCAGGTGTTGTGCATCAAAATGGTAGGTCAGAACATTTCCATGTTTACCACCATGCATATCAACTTCTTCAGCGAACACAATGACAATAATTCCGGGGTCGAGTACCTTTCCACCGCATTTGAAGATGCTTCAAGAAACGAACCACCTTGTTGATCGATTGTAAATCCAGTCTTAAAATGCAGACTCAGAAGAAGGCAGCTCTTCAACTGGGACAATATCAACAAAGCATTTCTATTCAGCATAGCCTACCAGCACCACCTACAATCCAACAAAAGCAGCTCCATATCGGTCACTCAGGAACCACAAGCTGAAAAGCACCAAAGGAAACAAAATTGATCTACACTAAAGTGACTTACCAAAAGTCAAGACATCCAAACCGGTGTGTTACTAGTCCACCCATCCGTGCCTTTCAAACATAAAACAACACCAGTAGGTTGGCATGTTTAAGCTAAATAACTATATGCTTACACCCTCTGTTAATGGCTGATATTTCCCAAAGCAGCCACATATTACCTTTGGTTTTATTAAAACCAGTGTTTGTGTTTGAATGGACCAAAACATACTCGCTACAAGGAATAGACAACTTCCAACAACTTTGATGCATACTTGCAGGGCAGCACTGAAATCAAGATGCCTTGTCACTCATACAAGTTGATCCATTGCATCACTGCCTTGCTGTAACTCCTTTAACAGCAGTTCCAAAATATTCCATTCATTATAGAAGACATGCTCCGTGGATTGCATTGTCTACACTGCTGCTGCAGTCTGTTTGTTCCAGGGGCTGGCATTGCTGTGAATCCAACAGCAATAGTCTCCAGTCTTCTTGCTCTTTCCCTGTCAAGCTCCGCTCACATCAGCAACATTACCACCACCTCAGTCTATTCTGGAGCAAACTGATATAGTACAACTGTTGTTTCATAGAAAGTGTAACAATCTTGTCATTGAAACTCCTCATCATATTAGTTGACTGACCGGTTCTTGTGAAAGAGGTTCTGCTTTGAAGAATTACTTCATTTTTAATCTTTTATTTACTATACTGTATGAAGACCTTCCAGTCCTGATCTCCATTTATGCGCTTTCATGTGGCCAAAACTCTCAAGTCGACAAAACAATTTTCATAGACCATTCAATACAACTGTCAAATTTCTTACAAGTTTACATGACATTCATGTTTGTTAATTATTAGGCCTAATGATTATTTCGTTGTTGATTAACCTGTTCATTCAGACAGACAATATTGGACTATATAAAATATAAATAACAGTCAACAACAGGCATTTTTCGATACTCGATACCACTGAAGCACTCTGATCGACACCATAAATAAAGCAAAGTTTGGTAGCCAGCCTTAATCGCAAGGTGATGCTCCTTTACTGTGACATGGCTGCTTGGTTCCAGACCAAAACACACCACACATGGGGTGAAAGCAAATAGCCATTTAGCTTAATTATCAGGCCGTAACACAGCTACACATGTCCGTCAGATATTACACTACAATGCACCAGAAAGCTGGTAAAAAGCAGCCTCAGTAGCTCTGGATCGAAAGTGACATAAAACCAACAAGAAACACGAATATAATTCCTGGTATGTGCACACATACTTGGCCAATACAGCTGATTCTGGTTACAACAGGATATCCTGTTGTAAACACAAAATCGCTTTATTTAATGCCGCCCTTTGCCACTAGAAACAAAACCTGAGCAGCTGGGGTTAGCTTTCACCGACAGCTAACGTCAACTAACTATCCGTCCCACGATAAATTTACCGCGAGTCAGTGAGGGAGAAAATGAAGCAATAGTCGGTTACCAACTCAAATGGCCATCCATGTAGTTAAATCCACTTTTAAGGCTTCCATATACAGACAGTAACACCATACCATAGCGCACAATCACACGCGGCTATCTTTCGCTATCAATAGCGCCCGGCCGACATTTCATCCTCAATCGCAATGTTAACAGATGTTACATAACAAACCAAACACGATCTTACACTATTATAACGTTGTGCTCAATTTAATCAACGTAGTCCGTTAGATAGAAATGAACAAATCCCCTTTGCGTCCAAACAAAGTTCAGTAAACTATCAAGCTAAACTACCGTTAGCTGTGTAGCTAACGTTAGCTAGGCCACTAGCCTTGGCGTTAGCTCACTGGGCGTCCAACGGTGACCTGTGCCAATTACAATGCATTCTTTATTAATAACACCACAATATAACTACCTAACCCAGAGCAAAACTTACACAATGGACAAGCACTGATTCTCGTTAAAAGTCGATAATAGCGAATAGATTCAGATTAAGATCGGCTTCGGGTTTCGTCTCGTCTCGTCTTCAAGACAGATCCTGTTCCTTCCTCTTCTTCTTCTTCTCCTCTAATGGCGAGCTGCAAACCAACGTGGCCAAACACCGCCACCTACCGTATCGGAGCGTGTAAACCATGATTTAATGAAGAGTTGTAAGATGAATTGTAAATATTTAAAAAATTTAATATTTTTATACCTGTAATTGTTTGCTCCCTATCTCCAAAGACCATTTGCCTTTTTTTTAATATACACAGACTGTGTGTTGGTAAAATCTCCAGAGTACCTTTTTAATTAAGAGCTATGAGAGAATAATTACAATTTATAAGTCACGATTTAAGATACAATAAGATATGCCTTTATTAGTCCCACAGTGGGGAAATTTCTAGTATTACAGCAGCAAAGAGCAAAAATAGAGAAACATCAATCAGAGACTATAAAATAGCAACAAGCAATATAAACTATATGTATATATATATTTTAAAAGAACAATTTAAAGGAGGAAACATGTGGAACTATAAAATATGGGAAGTTACAATATATACAGTGTTTTCAAATTTACACCATGGCACAGAGGAAAAACTGATATTGCACACTGAAATTAGAGATTTACCAGGTACTGATATTACACATTGGATGATAATACACCTGACTGGAATAGTGATATTGCACATTGGAATAATAATACGCCTGATTGAGAGATTGATATATTGCACCTTGAGTTGAAATTCACCTGAGTTAAAACATTTCACTGTATGAAGTGAACAGTGCAGTCAATTTGTCACAATTGTAAGTAAGTTTGTGTGGTCTACTGGGAGCACTGCTTGTTAAAGTCTGACAGCTGCAGGAAGAAAGCACCTGCGATACCGTTCCTTCACACACTTTGGGTGAAGCAGTCTTTCGCTGAAGGAGCTCTCCAGTGCTGTTAGAGTGTCCTGCAGGGAGGTGGGAGTCATTCTCCATCATGGATGACAGCTTAGCCATCATCCTCCTCTCTCCCACCACCTCCACTGGGTCAAGGGGGCATCCCAAGACAGAGCTGGCCTTCTTGATCAGTTTGTCAGGTCTCTTCCTGTCAGCCATCGAGATGCTGCTCTCCCAGCAGACCACTCTGTAAAAAATGGCTGATGCCACACTGTAAAGTGCAGTAATATTGTGGATCCAGTCCAGTTTATTGTTTGTTTCTCTTGTTTTGTTGTATGAGGAGCATAAATTTAATGTTGGATGGCTGGATGTTTATCCAGGCTTGTCAAGGCAACAATATTACATTTTGAATTACTTACTTGAGAATATCTATTTTCTGCTACTTTATAGCCTACCTCTACTTCACCACACTACTACTACTACTACTACTACTACTACTACTACTCCTAGAAGAAGAGGAAGACATACTTTATTCATCCCTGGGGGAAATTACATATTTCTCCCACAAATAAGAATAAGAATAAGAATAAGAATAAAACACAAATAGAGAAAAAATATATAATAAAGTGTTACTCCTATGTTACTGCAACTTTTGGAGAAACCTGGCACAAGAATTTCCCTCCCTAATAAAGTTTTATCTCATGTTTTATCGTTAAGAAAAGGGATAAAATGTCCATAAAAGGCTGGCTATAAAACTAAAAGAGGTACATGCAAAATCAAAAACTATTATGTTCTGCTTTCATATCAGACAACATATGCTGATACGATATAGACCAATAAAGCTGTGATAGGTCAATAATGGGCCAAATATCAACCAACTGATATATCTGTCTTGCTCTACCAATAATATAATACAATCATACAATATAATATATACCTATATTATTCTGAAAAGGAGCATTCTGTTCATAACTTTAACTTTTGGTATTTTAAGTTTACTTTTTACTCTTACTTAAGTTCAAATTTGAATGCAGAATTGTATTTTGTATTAAAATTTTTACAGTTGTAAAAAGAAAATCACCAATTTTATCTGTATGTTCTTATTCAGTTGTCACAATGAAACACCGTCTAGTTTAGTTAATCTGTTATTTGGCTTCATTCCCCGCTTATTTTTTAACAGTAGTGAGGCAGTGAGGTTTTTAGTTGTATATTTTATTTAGTAAGTGGCAGGTTGCGGTGCGCTCCAGGGTTCGCGCCAGCTATGTTCCCACATCATGTGATGTTGTTGAACACAGCAGCCACAGCAAGAGAGAGACACTGAGTGAGGAGGATCAGTGTGTGGAATAAAAAGGTACTTCAAAGACATGCTTCATAATCCTTAAAGCAGATCAGGTTGTCACTCTTATTCTCACTTACAGGAGACTCTTTCTGGGGCTTGGGTTTCGTGATAATTTGTGATCTCGATCTTTCCTACAACTCTTTTGGCTAACTATGTGAGCCCATGCTAGCTCGATAGTATCAACACTGAGCCAGGCTGAAGCTGGGGCGCAGCAGGAGCGAGCGGAGCCTCGGAGCCAGCCACACCGACCATCATTTCCGACAGCTCCGTATGGATTTGACGTCGGCTCACATTGTTACTTGATGTTTTACAAAGGGACGATCGCAGGTGATTTCGAGGATGGGGGAACCTTGTGACCTTAAACACTTCGTAAAGTGAGTACCTTGTTAAGCACTGATTTTCACTTAGCGTTAGGTTAATTGTGGTCTAGTTAACCATCTTACTACACACAAGACAAAACATTAGCTAGCATGCTAGTAAAGCCGGGTGCAGAGACTTGTCCATTATATCCTAAAACGGAAACGTGTATTCAATCCTTTCTCTTTATTCTGTCAATTAGGAAAGAAACAAGT
>JAJHUR010110798.1:0-12781 GCA_027495735.1 Lutjanus campechanus | reverse complement strand
TGTGTGTGTGTGTGTGTGATGAGTTTAGGTGACTAATGAAGTCTTGGTACCAAACACAAATACTCAGAGGAAGCTCATAAGTCAGATGACCTTTTACTGTAGAACAGCAGCACAGAGAATATTTACTATATGAAACATTGCAGCTGATATGATACTGAGGTGCACCCTCAGCACTTCTTTTATCTTAACTTGATGAGTGGAAAGTGAAGTGAAAATTTAAGCACTGCACTGCCTGCAATGTGGCGCCTCTTTAAGGCAGCGTACGCCACATCCACTATCTATTCTAGTCCTAAGTCCCCTGTCACTACGGGTAACAATGACGACGTCCGAGCTAGAAACCTCCATGCTGAAAATCACAAAAAAGCACCTGGGTCTCTAACAATACAAACACAAAAAGGCTACAAGTTGTTACCTTTTCGTTTGCCAAGAGTTGCCCATTTTAATGCCAGGGCTTGTGTCCCAATGTGCAAGTGTTCCACCAAAACAAGTCCCCCCCCCCGAACATTATTTTGCAGGCACTGTCACTGCATCCTGGGCTTAGCGCCGCTTCACTCTCAAAATTCAAGCAACATCAACTGAGGGAATTGATCAGAGTTCATGCACCTCCCTCTGGAGCCACAAAGAGCCAAATATGTTTTGGATGAAAACTGCAAATACTTTAAACATTATATTTATGGATTTTCAAAAACAAGAAATGTTTGTGTGTGTGTGTGTGTGTGTGTATCCAAAATACATCTGTAAACCTTCCTTTTTTATGTGTGTGACTGCTTTTATTACATTTATACACAAAACAAATTATTTTTGTGTGCACTGAAAAATATTTCTGTGCACTGTATCTTTTTTTTAAACTCAGCGTGCAGATGAAATCACATCACTGACAGAGTTAAGTGACAAACGACAAACAAAACAAATGAGTTATGAAGACAAAATTAACGTGTGAAGTGCTTTGAGTCTGCAGCGTGCTGGAGAGACGCTCTGCCGCTCAGGAATATTCATGACCTCAGGTGGACTCGTGTGTGGTTCTGATGTATCACGTTACCATGGAGACAGCAGACATATGTTCAGAACATCGACCAGAGGAGCTAGTGACGCCAAGAAGCACACGCGCGCCAGCGTGCATGCACAGACACACACACACACACACACGTACACATACACACCCTGAGGGCAGGCAGGACAGGAAACTGTCAGGAGAAATCAGAGTCAACATTGTCTTCGTTCTCTGGGATTTCAACTCCAAGATTTCTCTCTGAAGGTTTAAGTACATAAAGTCATATCCACTGAAAACGCAGCTAATTTATTCACTCTTGTATTCCCATCAGCCTTTGTGTTTACTGTTTATTAGTGCTTTGCTCATGTTTATCTTCATAGCTATCAGCGATACATCAGTGAGTGTTTTGTTTCAGTCAGTGAGCAAAGTGAAATTCGGTCCCAGCAAGCCCTCTTTCTTTTCCAAAACACCCACTCATCTATCCTTTTTAGTATATTATTTCATTTTTATTACTCTCTGTTTTATACACATGAACAAGAGCTCACGCATGTGAACACACACGCAAAGACATTTTAGAGGACTACAACCAAAATATAATATAATGGAATGCAAGACATAATGGATCTTTAATGTTATTTCGGTAATAATACAAGACCCATTTTGCAGAGGGAAAGATTAGAGATAAATGTACAGTTCGCACACACACATTCATCCGCAAGCTCACAAACAATGGCTCAGCAATATCTTTTATAACTACATTGGTCTTTAGTCTGCATCGTGACCTTGTTTGATCAGATTCAGCTAAAAATAGGTATACTACAGCGCTGCAGCAAGAGTTGAATTATCTTCCCAGAATGAGTACAGCTGGCACAGTGTTCATGGATGAAGCCTGATGACATAAATAAAGTCAGTAATAAGCTGGACTGTCAGGTTTAGGATAGAGTCATTGAAGAGCTACTGTAAGTCCTGTCATTCATCCAACACGCCAATATTTGTCTTAATGACGGGGTTTTAGCCGAACACTTGTCAGCATACAGACCGTGTCTCATACAAGATATTATAAAGTGTGTAATTTTAGTGGTTTAGTTTAATTTCGAGGCTTTAGTGGCTTTTTAGTGGCCCTTTCAAAAGTTACTATGCACGACTGCATAATCAATGTGAAGATAAACGTATCCTAAAACGAGAAATGTTATATGTTAACGGCACAAAATCTGTAAAAGTTTACTGTCTGGCATCTTTTTATCTCCAAATTAAAGTTGAAATGAAATTAAAACAGCCTTTTTAACCCTTTTAATTTACATCCCCTGTCATACTGTGTCTATTTAACAATACACGGCAAACAAGAAGAGTACACTCAGTGGAGAGCAGATCTCCACCAGGCAACATCAAAAGAATACTCAGAGGTAATCCCTTTTTTTTTAATTACAAAAACATTTTGATCAGTAACTGTAACTTAATTGCACATTTTTTTTCTCATTAACTGTAATGGATAACAATTACATTTATTTTGTGATGTACTGAGTCACTGCTAGTAGGTAAGCCTTGTTTAACCTGCGCAGTTGTTGATTAATAGTTTCTACCAGCTGCCTAAGAGGAGTAAGGAGTCAGCAGTCTTGTTATATGAAGGTTTTACGTAGGTTTTTTCAAAGTTTTTCAAAAATCGTGAATCACTGCGACCACAAGAGGTCCTTGGGCTTATGGTCATGAATGTTGTAGCTGGTCAGTGTGGAGTGTTGAAGCTTGAAGGTGACGATGTAAAATCAGTAAAATTAGTTTGTTTTCACAGATCAGAGGAATTATGTGTCATAAAGTATGAACACACGTCGTTTTATGTTAAGCATGTAAAGTGTAATGGATCTGTTTGTTAAGATAATACTGCCGCAATCGCAATGCTAAGTTATGTTAGCACATCAATGGAAATTCCCATTATATGTTAGCATTAAGCTAAAGGACTAAGCACTAGTTATTTATATTTTCTTAAAAACCCCTATTACCCAGTCAGTAATAGCACAGTATGATGGTAGGTCAGATACTGACATGCTCACTTTTTACTTTTCACTATTACCGTGCGTTCAGACCAAACACGATGGAGGCGATGAACGCCACAAGTTTCTATTCAAAATCAATGTAAATGGCGCGATGACAAGCGATGTTGCTTTGGGCGACGCGATTCGGGCGATAAGCGCGACGCGATGAAGTGATGAAGCGTCCATTGCGTCCATCGCGTCATCGCGTGTGTCGCTTGAAGTTAAAAAATTTGAACTTTTCAAGCGACATCGCGTGACGCTGTGCCGCGACATCCAATCAGCGTTGACCTCAACCACGTCACCGACGTAGTTACGCCAGACGCTCATTTCAGATAATGGAGGAGAAATTAATAGTGGCTGTCTGCGGTCTCCCAGAGCTGTACGACACAACGTCGTACTTCTACAGGGACCGCAACAAAAAAGATGCTGCCTGGCAGAAGGTCAGCGAGGAGAGTGTCAGAATGTTACGTCTGTGTCAAGCTGACTGGACAGGCGGCTGAATGATGAGAGGGACTGAAATCAGAGAAATAAAACGTTATTTCCAGTAACAGTTGTTATCTCAGCCATGGTTGACGAGAGAATAGCGGGAGGTGAAGAAAATAGCAGGAGGGTTACATCATCGCGCGATGAAAGGATGAAGCGATGATCCAAAATGTGAACATTTGTGATCAAGCGACGCGATGCCCGCGTTTTGGGCGATTTCATCGCCTCCATCGCGTTTGGTCTGAACGCACGGTAAGGAAGCTAGATACTCTCAAAATGCATTTTTTTTATTTGTTTTTTCTAGTTATAGTAGTCTGATCATTTTTTGACTAGGAAGACTTTCCTATCTTTAAACATTAAAATAAAAACATATCAGAGGGTATTTGTTAAGACTGGTTAATCCTCTCACACTGGGGATCTGTGGCTTAATATACATCTATTGTGGGGGTCCTTGACATGAAAAAGTCTGGGAATTACTTTGTTATTGGATAAATATGTGTACATATGTGTAATACAGGTAGTCCATTTTTTGTCAATTAAATATTTTGAGAGTTACATGAGACAGGAAAAGGAAAATGGTAGTAACCCTGATTATAAATAGGATGGTTCTATAACCGTCTTCCTTGTTAAAATCAGCTTTATTGGTATTTTTACACACTACTGGCTGCTGTCAATAGTGTTGTTGTTGGCGATGAATGTGTGGTAAGTGCCATTCCTTTTAAAATGAGCTTGCTCATTCCACTTTCCTCTCCAATCAATAAAAAAATGGTTAAAAAAAAAAATACAACACCTTTATCGGCCCTTATCATTTTAAGTAGCTGCCACGCCGCCTGCTACAAATAACACCCTCACACTCTGGTGGCATTAAGTCTGACTGGTCAGAAAAAGAGAGAGGCAGAGATAACAGTGTTATCACTGGGTGAGAAAGAGTGACACCAGAAACGTTTTTGGCCGGTGGCCCAGCTGGGTCCCGCTGCACCAGCTCCTGACCGCTCCCATGGCTCGAGTCTTATTGGAAGTGCAGCCAGCAGCTTCCCTGACAGTCGAGCGGTGCTTCAAAGTTATTTTAAAATTAAGCTATAACGGACAAATGACTAAACCATTCAAGCAGTGATGGCTTACAATCTGTCTTACACACATACACACAGGCAAACACACATTTGTGTGGCGTTAATCATCCCCAAGTGGCTGATAAAACAGAGACAGGTCATTAAGACTCGACAGTGTTCATAAACTGTACTTTATTAACTGTCCTCTTCCTGCTCCCACTCTCACACACCTGTCTCTTATACACATCTAGATGTGTATAAGAGACAGAAGTACACCCAAATGAACAACAAGAAAATTTAGGTTTTGCTTTTTGTTCCCATACTGTATCGAAAATGAACCGAACCGTGACCTCAAAACCGAGGTACGTATCGAACCGAGATTTTTGTGTATCGTTACACCCCTAATGAACACACGTCGTTTTATGTTAAGCATGTAAAGTGTAATGGATCTGTTTGTTAAGATAATACTGCTGCAATCGCAATGCTAAGTTATGTTAGCACATCAATGGAAATTCCCATTATATGTTAGCATTAAGCTAAAGGACTAAGCACTAGTTATTTATATATTCTTAAAAACCCCTATTACCCAGTCAGTAATAGCACAGTATGATGGTAGGTCAGATACTGACATGCTCACTTTTTACTTTTCACTATAAGGAAGCTAGATACTCTCAAAATGGATTTTTTTTTAAATTTGTTTTTTCTAGTTATAGTAGTCTGATCATTTTTTGACTAGGAAGACTTTCGTATCTTTAAACATTAAAATAAAAACATATCAGAGGGTATTTGTTAAGACTGGTTAATCCTCTCACACTGGGGGTCTGTGGCTTAATATACATCTATTGTGGGGGTCCTTGACATGAAAAAGTCTGGGAATGACTTTGTTATTGGATAAATATGTGTACATATGTGTAATACAGGTAGTCCATTTTTTGTCAATTAAATATTTTGAGAGTTACATGAGACAGGAAAAGGAAAATGGTAGTAACCCTGATTATAAATAGGATGGTTCTATAACCGTCTTCCTTGTTAAAATCAGCTTTATTGGTATTTTTACACACTACTGGCTGCTGTCAATAGTGTTGTTGTTGGCGATGAATGTGTGGTAAGTGCCATTCCTTTTAAAATGAGCTTGCTCATTCCACTTTCCTCTCCAATCAATAAAAAAATGGTTAAAAAAAAAAATACAACACCTTTATCGGCCCTTATCATTTTAAGTAGCTGCCACGCCGCCTGCTACAAATAACACCCTCACACTCTGGTGGCATTAAGTCTGACTGGTCAGAAAAAGAGAGAGGCAGAGATAACAGTGTTATCACTGGGTGAGAAAGAGTGACACCAGAAACGTTTTTGGCCGGTGGCCCAGCTGGGTCCCGCTGCACCAGCTCCTGACCGCTCCCATGGCTCGAGTCTTATTGGAAGTGCAGCCAGCAGCTTCCCTGACAGTCGAGCGGTGCTTCAAAGTTATTTTAAAATTAAGCTATAACGGACAAATGACTAAACCATTCAAGCAGTGATGGCTTACAATCTGTCTTACACACATACACACAGGCAAACACACATTTGTGTGGCGTTAATCATCCCCAAGTGGCTGATAAAACAGAGACAGGTCATTAAGACTCGACAGTGTTCATAAACTGTACTTTATTAACTGTCCTCTTCCTGCTCCCACTCTCACACACAGGCACAGATACAAATTATTTAGCTTTTTTCAAAAGGCCCTATTTCACTGCTTCTCAAAACCATCGCCATTTTTTAAATGTTCTGCTCCATCTACGCGTCACCTACCTTCCACCATTCCTCCATACGTTCTTTTCTTTCCCTCCATCTCTCTCTGGTGAGAGGGTTGACAGTTAATTGGGAGTATGTTTTAATGAGCCGGCCCTGAGATTCTATCTTCTCCTTTCATTAGGAAGGGAAGACAGGGGAGAGAGTGTCAAGGAAGTTAGAGTGAGAAAGAGCAATGGAGGGAAGGAAAGAAAGGAAGGAAGGAAGGAGGGAAGAAAAAGAGAAAAAGACAGAAAAGTCAAGTCGATAGAGAACGTCTAGAAGTTTTTAGTCACTGCAGTGGAGAGCACAGCTCTGTGCGTGCTTGTTTGTTTATTTGTTAATGAGCTAATCAATAGCAGAGGTGTGTAAGCCCAGCAGTGGGTCTGCTTTGGGAGATTACTTACACAGACGCACAACTTGTAAGACTTGTTTGTCTACGATGTGCCTCTCTGACTTTTTTAATGTTCTGACTCAACTCGAGTTGCTGAACTTAGTTTCTCAGGTAAGTGAAACAACAGGAACATCAGAGGTTGGTTTCAAGTCGTGATCTGACAAACGCGCTCCTTCATTTGAACTATAACCTGTCACAAGCAAACATCGTATAATGAAATTAAAGGACTTTTTTTTTTTTACCACATCTCCAAAAAAGACGCTGCAGTTCAAGGCTGGATTACAAGGCTTCTTCGATCACATCAGTTGTAAACAGAACACTACTGTTACCATTAGCTTAGCGTTAGCCTTTCCAACTCAACTTACTTTGGAGCTAAACTCCATCCAGCAGTTGGGAAATAACAGAAAAGATCTGTCTTTGACTTGAGAAGCTGCAGCACTTATTAACCGACACTGTACATTTACTGCCAGATTGACAGCTTATTGCAAAGTTTAGTTTTTCTGCTTCACTACAGCACGATCACAAGCCTGCTGCTTGCTCTCCCCTCGCTTGCAAGCAGCACACACTTACACACTGCCCTATCCTTAAAGGAGCTACGATACGCTTATGACAGCGCGCTTCAATAAAGTCCAATAAAATGTAACCGCCATCCCGCGGGAATATGCTGCTTTGTCACCCCAGTAAGAAAAAATCCATACCATCACAATCCTAGTGCGTGCTGTATTGTTTCAGCCCGTCCTTACCAGAAAAAAAAAGACACATAGGTTTAGTTTATACCTTGGGATATAAAAAATGTCTCAATAATGTATTTTGAGTTTTTCAAATTCACAAATACAAGTTCTTTAAGTATTTTGTTACAAATTACATCTTACTTTTCTCTGCCCAGCAAAATACAAATGACAAAATACTCAAACATACTTAAATTTATATTTAAAATATCTTCAATTGAAATACTGCCCACTCTGTATTAAATTAAAAGAACAAAAAACTTAACAAACCCAGTTATTCATCGAGTTTACGGCAAACTAATTACTGTGTGTGAAAAAAACTGCCAACAAAGTGTCTACCCTGTAACGTCGAACTGACTTTTTGGACTTTGTGTTTATCTGAAGCTTTAAAGGGGTAAATGTTAATGTTAGAAGATGCCAGCAGTGCCTCCCTCTCCTTGAAACTTCTGGAAGAAAAACGTTCAAATCACTCACTCGCACGCACAGCTAAGGTGTTTATCTCGCTGATTAGCAGGGCCTCATAAATACCTAATCACTGATGCTAATCAGCCCTCTCACCTAGGGGTGAGCTAAAAATACAAATTGCACACATGCTCAAGTGAGGCTAACACACACAAACACTGTCTGCACACTTTCCCTATCAAAATAATTCTGGCATCACAGCCATTTTAACATAACATTGCATTAATCCCTTATTAATAGACAAACAGTATTTCCCCACATAATCTAGCTATGACTAAGTAGTTTTTGCACCGTTCTGGTCCTTGTTCGCAACGCTATGAAAGAACCTCAGAGTTACAGTTAACTTTGACACCCACAACTTTTGATCTCCTACAACTCTAACACAAAAACTCTCATTCGAACTTCTGACTTTATTCTGCACGATTGATCAAAAACAACAGCATGAAGGTGCCGATATAATGAGATTCCTTTTGACTTTGAAGTCGGTGGTGAACGCTGTGGAGGTGTGCATCTTGATTAACCAGAAGATAAAGTTAATGCAACAATGAAATTGTTAGAAAAGTAACTTTGTAGAGGACTAATCGTGCCTGTTAATACTAATGGTATTAACATACTGTACATAGTTGGCTAACATGTTCAATGTTTACATGTTATTATATGCAAGTACTAACATCTGAAACTCACAAGAATCAGTCAGTAGGTGATTAGAGGTCAGATATCATTAATATTTGTTCAGTTGAACATTTAGATATTAATCCTGTACATGATGTCCTTGTCTCTGATCTTCCATCCTGTATCTTAATGTTGCAGTGTTTTAAGTTTATTGCTAAAGACTAATCAGAGACAAATTTCCACCAAGATTGATAATTGAGTTATATTATATTGTTGGAGGTGCTGGATAAATTGTCAGTGAATCACTCATCACTCATTACAAAGATTCATCCTCTGAGGATCATGAATGTCTGTATCGGGGCGCCCCTGTAGCTCAGTTGGCAGGTCATGCGCCCCATGTGCTGAGGCTGTCAGTCCTCTGAAGCAGTCGCCGGTTTGTCTGCCACCTGTGGCCCATTTGCTGCGTGTCATCCCCACTCTCTCTACCCCCTTTTCCTATCCTATTACTTATCAAACAAAGGCAAAAAAAAAGCCCCAAAAATAATCTTATGAAAAAAAAAAAAGATCGTCAGTAACAAATTTCAGGAATTTCAATCCATCCAATAGTTGTTGAGACGCAGTATTTCTCTCTGGACTAATGTTGGACTGACTGATTGACAGCTGACAAAGATTAACTAACCACAGGCACCGATGTGTCTAAAAGCAATTCTGCCGAGCAAAATGAGGAAAGAATAATTTCCCTTTTTGTAGGGCAGTCGAATCTGATCTGGCTCATTCTTTTTTTCTTTGAGCACCACTCTGGACTTCTTTATCAGCCTATAGGAATATGTTTTACCTGTATGACTCACGTTTCAACGCCTTTCTTCATCATTTGCGATGTGAAAACACAGTCAGAGAAAGTAAAAGTGTGCAGCCTGCAGCTCATAAAATCCCACCAGCGGAGAGACTCTCCTGGGCTGCTGTATCACCTGTCCTGCACAATTTGCAGTGCTGTCAGCGCATCACCTGCGCTCCATTTCCATCACTGTCCTCTGCTTCCATCACAGCTAGTTGGTTTAGTTTATGATGATTTATAGACTCGGTTTCTAAAGTTTACAGTCTGACATGCTGTTGCATTGCTCTGTGTACAATGACACAGACCAAAAAAAAAACACAAGCTTATAGCATTACAGCAGTTTTCCAGTGAAATACAGAGTGGGAGGACACAACATCTCAAACACATGTACAAGCTAATGCATCCTAACAGTCATCCCAAAATACAGTCATTGTGAAGCTTTTGACAGATGTTTGCATAACTCTGTAACACTTAGGCTGTAATTTGTGGTGTTGTATTATAGGTATTCATGTCACGTGGGTAGTTAGGGTATACAACAACAATTACATTTAGTGACTTTAATTTAATGACTTTTGGCTTTAGGAAACTGTGAGAAGCACTTTCAAGTTTTTTTGTACTTTTTATAGATTAAACAATTATCAATTAATCTACAAAATCAGCAGAATCATCAATAATAAAAAAAAAATCGTTTGTTTTAGCCCTACTGAATACACGTCTGAATCTTCAATCAACACTTTTTCTCTCAATCTTAACTACAAGTTTACACAAGTTGTGATCACTGAAATATTGTTTCAGTATCCTTTTCCCCCAAAACCCTCAATTAGCATTTGATTGTGCTGACGCCTCTCACAGATTAAATGGGGGGAAAAAAAGAGTTCAAATTACAACATCTGAGCAACGTTAGCAGCAACAAAGACTGAATAAACAAAACATCTCTTGCTGTCATAATTACCAGTATCATTGTGTCTCTCTCTGCCATCCCTGTTGAGACTCACACAGGCCTGAATGACTGAGAGAGACAGGAGAACGTTTAATTTGACAATTTAACATGAAACGTTTCAATTACCAAATCACAGCCATGTTTAAAGGCTGAAAAGTAAACATGAATAAAGGCTGAAGGAATCATTTCAATGAGAGCGCGACATAATGAATGTGTGAGAAAAGAGAGAGAGAGAGAGGGAACGTGACAGTTGCAGGTTAAACAGCTTACACCATTGGGGGGGGATTTGGGTGCCTCTGCTAGAGGGGGATATTAGCAGGATTATCTGGCAACCCTGTTGCTGAGGTGAATAACATTAGAATCCTATTTGTAAAGACTTCTATGCCTCCTGTCCAAAATCCCCCATTTTCTCTGCACTTACTCGTGTCTCATCCTGCAATTAGTCCACTTTATATTCTCAGAACCCAGATTACACTCACACACACGCGTGAGGCACATGTTATGTATACTGCATTCATGTGTACGTGTCTGTGTGTGTTCCTTTAAGTGTGGGTGTTCCTTTATATGTGTGTGTGTGTGCGTGCGGTGTGAATGTCGTATTCCATTAGTAGTACAGGCCTCTCTGCTCCCATAGGCCACCAGGCGTGTGTGTCATACACACTCAAACAGAGGAGAACACCCTGAATACTAATACAGGAGGTGTTAGCATCTGTTTCGTGTGTGTATGTGTGTGTGTGTGTTTGTCTCTGTACATCTGTATGCATGTGCGCCCAACAGAGAGCGGGGAGGGGGGGGGCTGTGTGGTGGAGTGTGCTGTGACAGAGAGTGTTGAGATTGGAGTGAGTATGTGCGCATTTGACTGTGACAGTGCGCACTATGAGGGCTTTAGGACTGTGTCTGTGTGTGTCTGTGTCTGTGTGTGTGTGTGTGTGTGTGTGTGTGTGTGTGTGTGTGTGCGTTCTATGGACGCAGTCTGAGGTTAATAAATATTGACAGTGAATTATCTCTTCTGGCAGGGTCGCAGGTGTGTTCGATGGAGCAGATTGGACACACCAGCAAGAAAAAAAAAATACATGTATGCGCACATGCACGGTCAAATCCCCCCACATTTTTATTATCATGTTATTCTCTACTCCACTCGCATTTGAGTGAGTCCTTGAGCAAGGCAGTCATGACTGGAGATAGGACGCATCTTATCCAGTCTCGGTATCTGGGCCCAAAATTGACAAAAGGCATTATTCTGGTATCAATGTCGCAACACTGGTCTGCATTACAATTGAAAAGACACAATGCTGCATATTTGCCACGTTTTCTATTAAAGTAAACAGGATAAACTGAGAGCTGAACAGCACTCTTCTCTTGTATTCTACATTTACAAGTAATGTAGAGGAAAAGTGTTCCAAATTGTATGATACAGCTGTAATGAAGACATGTATTAGCCACCTCACGCATGGCATAACAATTATCAACAGTATAATTACCAACATAAACCACTAAGTTGTGAACACATTTCACATTTCAAACACTGACATTTGCATTTTGGAACATAAAATACCAAACTTAAACTTTCAACAATGCATCATGGGATATTATGCAAAAGAGGGCCGTCTTATCAGCTGCACGTGTACAAGCCAGAATGCCACAGCACCCCACAATGGTTGAAAAACGCCATTACACAAACTACACAAGCTTTCCAGGCTAAAGTTCAGTTTATGCCTCATGTAATCTTACTGATACTGCTGCAACTACCATCAGCAGTAATAATAATAATGAAAAAACGAGCACTGGTATCAGTAAAATATTGGCATCTGTAGATAGTCAAATTCAGATAACAGAACTGGATCAGAAGTGAAAAAAGTGGATCGGTACATCGTTTATAGGGGTAGGCAATATGGCCTAGAAATAACATCTCGATATTTATAAGCTATGACACGATATACGATATATGTCTCAATTTTCTCAATATTTTTGAGAAAATAGCATGATGTAATTTCTAAAATAAAGCAAACATAAAGTATGATGATCTTAAAGAATACGATGCACTGCAGTAGATTAAACTACCCAACAGTATATAAAGTAGTTGAAATGACAATTGATCTCATCTACAGCAGTAAAATGCAACATACACATTAAGTCAGCAATAATATTAATCCAACCTCATCTATAATAAACACTCACAGGGACCATTTTACTGCAGAATGACTACTTTAAGTAATATTTACATTCCTTTACTTAAGTAAGCAGAACCTTGTAGCAGAGTATTTTCACAGTGAGGTTGGTAAGTATCACAATATTTTGGACCAGATACCTCAATGTCAAGGCAAAGGTAAAAAAAAAATGGAATGGCTAGAAGAGTGTCTGTCAAAATTAACGCGTTAACGCGGATTAATCCATCATCATGATTAATCTGATTAAAAATTTTAACGCAATTAACGCATCTGCAGCGCAGAATGACTCAAAGTCCCTGAAACGTCTCTGGCAACGCATTTCGGG
>JAJHUR010110797.1:0-24285 GCA_027495735.1 Lutjanus campechanus | reverse complement strand
GATATACATACACATATATATACACATATATATATGTATACATTTTAACACTTTATTTCTGGCAGTGTAGAGAAGACCTGTTTGGTGGGAAAACAGACAGAAAAAGTTAAAAATGTATGATAAAAATTTTAAACAATTAAAATATCTTTTGGTATCTATTCAGAATTTTATGAGGTAGGGCTGGGAGACACAGCTTATAGGTAATAACTCAATATTTTTTGGCTATTTACCAGATATTCTCAAACAGTGCAAACACATGATAATTTTATAGCAGAGTTGGGTGATATGGACAAAATCAAATCTCACAAAATTTTTGTAAGGATGAGGTGCTTTCATACAATATTAACATGAAATTCTTTGATAGAAAATCATTAGTAATGTGAATATAATGTCTAAGTCGGTAAGGGTACATTATGGAGCAACTAGAAGAGTGGCAAGTTCAGAAAATTACACCACTTTGCTGTAATACAGCCTTTAAAACATGGAAAAGACAACACTTATGTCATATCACAACATGACAATATCAAAAATCCTATCTAGTTTCATATCACGATATTGATATAATATCAGTAAGTTATCCAGTCCTAAGAGGAGGCCATATGCATTAGTAAAATCCTGCCTACTGCCCCAAAATCCTTTGTCCTGTCTTAATTCTTGTTTAAAAAATAAATAAATAATTAAATAAATAAATAATAAAAAAATTCTGGCAACATTTTTTTTCTTTGCTTCATTTATGATCATGCTTTTAAAAAATCATCATAAAAACACAGAAACTCGATATTCAAGCACCGCTTGTAAGTAGTTAACCAAATAATTTTTGGTTTTGGAAACTTCGTTCACATTTTTAGTCGAGTCTTGTGGTTTGTATCCATACACTGTAAAATCGAGCCATATTTCTTGTATGACTCTGACACAACAACTAATAGCCGTTGTAAAGGTTTTAATCTGCCGCAATAAAGCCAGTGGTAGCCACATAAAATTATGGAAGTGTCGGGCATGTCAGTGCCAGCTACCGTTTAACAAGTGTGCTCTGCCGATAGCAAGTAACATACCAAGTATTAAAACTTGTCCTTTCAAAAAGTCTAACCAGCCCGGCTTTCAGGCTACGCAAAAGGAAGTGACATCTTGTAATATTTCTGAGTGTCGTGACATCTTGTAATATTTCTCTGACTGTTAGAGCTCAGGTTGGATCCAAGGATGCTAGCTCACATGAGGTTAGCCAATTAAAGCTGCCGTTAGCTTTAGCTAGCTAACATTAACGTTAACATAGTTCAATTCATCTTACCTGGTCTCTTCCGACGACGGTTCATCCAATTTTCTTTGCACCACTTCTTCTTCGAGTTTAATGTTAGCAAATGTCGTCCCTGAGGTGAACCAATCCGAAATTTGCTCGGCAGTAAACACTTTGTTCATCATTTTGCTGGTATTTCCAATTATTACATTTTCCAGCCGAGTCTCCCCTGCTAACTGGCGGTTAACGCGTGTGATGAGCCTGACGTCATATGTCGCCTCCTGGCGGTTGGACTAAAAATAGCATTTGCAATCAAGTGTGCATTTACACATCACATTTATTCTGCTATGTATTGGTGGAAATATGCAAATCATTTACTGAAGAAAAAAGTAGAAGTACCACACTAAAACAAATATTTGAGTATTAGCAACAGAATCGTTAATATCAAATGTAGATATACTCATAATGCAGAATGACACCTGTCCTTTGAATATTATATCCAGCAATGCACTATATGGATTTTTTCAGTTTATACGATAACCATAATAACCTGCTTCAATACCAATAGGATAATGATAATTGATAATTTCATACTTTAAAAAAATAAAGTTAATATAACCTAAAAATGTATGCACATCTGAGTGTTAGAAAGGCTAAAATTGCTTATTTATTATTTCCTAGCTCTGCCCAAACTAAATCTTACCGATAATACTATAGAGCCTTTAACCTTTTAAAAGGGTCTATTGCAACAGAAGCAAAGAACAGTTTTGACTGTTCAAATGTTAATTAATTTTTCTGATCAAGTACATAAAAAACTACAAATATACATTGACTTTTATAGAGTATTTCGCCTAAGAATTCAAATGCTTTGACAATCTTTCAAATTAGATATTATTATAGCCAATATTTGTCAGCTAATATATGCTGATACCAGTATAGCTCAATATAGCTTGATAGGCCAATATCAACCTTAAATGTATCTGCCCCAATATTTAGTGTGCATTCCTAATTATATTATTTGTAAGGTATTATGTAAGCAAAACTTTAATGTAGCTGGTTGAGGTGTTGCAAATTCTAACTATTTAACTACTTCATATAGTTTAGGGCAGTTTCATCCCATAATTTTCAAAGTGGGGACTGCCAGGAGGCAGAAGTAGAGTACTTACTTAGGGAAATTTACTATTTTCCATCACTGCTACCACATGCATGTAACACAGAAAAAGGAAATGTGACATGTGTATGTCATATCTGGTATTACTAAATAAAAGTCCACTGAGCTTTTGATTTTCCACTATTAGGTATCCAAAGACCTGGGTCACATTTCTCAAGTTTTTGTGATGAAATTGTCTATCTTGATAGACAATTTAACTACTAAATGCAGTCAGTTAAGCAACAAATTCCTCAGTGCATGCAATGCTGACCAGGGAAAATGAGTTTTCCTGCTCACAGAGCCATGCAGCAGTACCTACATGTCCAGGACGCATTATGGGCAAGCTTGTGCTCGTACATCTATGTTGCCATGTTATCACCACCCTTACTTGCAGCTATTACTTTGTTAGCCAAAACAAAAATACTCATCTAGCAAGCCCCCTGGCTACTCAGAGGTGAAGACAAGAAATCCAAGCTCAAATAGCCTGTAGTTTTTTCTTAATACTCCAACATAACTGGATGCAGGAAGAAAGATGATGTGGCAGCAGAAAAACTCAATTTTCTCAGTCAATATAGTACATGCCAAGGAATTAATTGCTTCAGTTCCACTACATTTACCATCAACACTGACTGGACATCTACATGAAAAGTCCTAATCTTCCCTTTAACTGTCCAGGGGAAAAAACATAAAAATCTGAAACGAGGCAAGGTTACTAGAGGTTGAAAAAATATTTTTTTAATTACAGTATTAAAAAAGAGTTTCATTCATTATGCTAAGAAGGACTGGCTATACACCTCAGTATGATAAGAAAATACAAAAAACCATAAACCATGGACACAACTCAGATGTTCAGTCACAAATCACAGCACCAGGCATAAGCACCAAAAATTATGAACAGAAATGTTTCACAATAAGATGTTTTTCAGCATTTCAATGTAGTCTGAGAACAATGTGACAAGGTGTACTGTTGTACGTCCTAAGGAACCCAACAAGAAAAGATGGAATGAAAGTTTTGTCCATGCTGCTGTAATAGCAGGTACAGTACAGCTACAGGTACAGCTTCCAGGCAAAAGACTGTAAGAGGTGTTATAATATGAACAATTGATGCACAAAATCACTAATGAGCATTCCCTGAATGAAAAAGCAAAATTCATGGATCACAATGTCTTTGTAATTGAAACCATTAAAAGAGTAGATGAGGTCAATAAAGTAAAAATATTAAAAATTAAAAAATAAAGACAGAACTTTTCCCTATGAAAGATGCACGTTAACCACCATTCAAACAATTAAAAATCAGGGGTTTACGTCATCTCCAGTAGTGGGCATCCACTTTGGTCTCGCATTAAGCCAATCTCCGTTCTGAGCTTTTCGTTTTCCTTTAAAAACAAAAGAAAAGTTGATTAACAGTATTCTCATGACCAAAGAGAGGCATTGTTTAATGGTAGCAGAAATGTTAGTTACCTCTTGAAGTTTGGTGTTTTCCTTTTTCAGCTTCACCAGATATTCAATCCTCTGTTTATGGTTCTTGTGTCCCACAAGTTTTCCATTCTCCTCCGACAGCTGAACATTCTGCTTACGGAGAACCTCGTTCTCCTGTAAAAATAAATAAATAAATGTCAGTACTACAGCTTAAATAATCAATAAGTCCATTGACAGCAATAATTTTGATAATGGGTCAATGCGTCCAACTAAATTTTCAAAGTAAAAAATAAAAACATTCTCCAGTTTGCAGCTTTTCTCTGTTTTATATCACAATAAACTGAACATCTTCAGGTTTTGGATTGTTAGTCAAACAGAAAGATGTTCCATTAGGCCCTTTTCACAAAAGATATTTTGACATGCCAAACTATAGGAAACTGTAGGAGGTGTGAATAATAAAATGACAGAATCCATTTGCACAGAAAACATTTCTAGCAGACATGATGAGTTAGACAACATTTAAAATTTAAACAAAGCAAACAGAGCATACTGAGAGTTGCAGCCAAGCAGGGCACCAAAATGTTATACAGTGTTGTTATACTACATTGTAGGTGTTTCTCCACTTTTTTAAATTCGAAACGACTTCACAAAATGAAAATCTGTTCAAAGAATTTATGCCAATTTATGAACCAGCCTACCACAATAACATTGAGTAATCATTATCAAAAAATATATACATATATGAATTTTTTTTTTATACCAAATGTGTTTATTCCCCCTCAGGCAGGAGGAACATATTGCAAGACATGAAGATCAACATAATAAGCATAATGTTTATATATCAGATAACATGCAGAGCACACTCTTGAAAATAATCTGTTTCAGATTTTTATTTGTTAGCAGATCAATTAAATTTTACTTGACTGATCAAATTCTTGAAGGCAGATTAATCAATCACTGATTAATTGTTATCCTTTCTACTATAAGGTATTTTTCATTATCTCCTGATATTTCTGGCAAATTGAGGATTGATGATTTTTTTTAATTTGCAGCCCTAATCGGTAGGGATTGGCATCAAGAGCAAATGATACTGCTGCCAATATTACTGTAACATTACATAAACAGCTGACAGGGCAAAACGTTTAAAAGTTTTGCTGCAAATGCAATGACATAAAATAATTCAGGACACAGTTTAATTTATTTATGCCAAAAAGGATTATTAATCAAACTGTTGAATATTTTCACTTTTTCATGTCACGTTGTAATTTTATTGGTATCAATAAAATCCTAATGATGCCCATCTATACTAATCAGTATACACCCTCACTCATGGATACAGCATTTAAGTTATGGTTCAGGAATGGTCTGAAACGGGTGAAGGACCTTTTTAAGGAGGGTGTGTTTATGCCATTTGAGCAGCTGGTCAATGAGTATAATATCCCCAGTTCACATTATTTCAGGTATCAGCAAGTGCGTGTCTTTGTTCGGAAACATTTTCCTTCCTTTCCGTTACCCTCACCAAATGACTGGATGGATGAGTGGTTGGAGCGGGATCTAAATCAAAGGGGGGGAGTGAGCAGATTATATGAGGATATCCAAATGATGGCCTCGCCGTCACTTAGTCATATTAGGGCAAGATGGGAGGAGGAACTAGGATCTGAAGTGTCGGATGCCTCCTGGCAAAGCGCAATTAAGAGAATACATTCAACCTCGATTTGTATCAGACATGGTTTGCTCCAGTTTAAGGTGCTCCACAGGCTTCATTTATCCAGGAGTAGGCTTGCCAGAATATATCCTGATGTAGATCCGACTTGCTCCCGATGCTGTCAGGCTCCGGCTACCCTCTATCATATGTTCTGGGCTTGCCCAAAGTTGATATAGTTTTGGTCTTTAATTTTTGATACCTTTTCTTACATCTGTGACAGAGAGATAAGCCCTGCTCCTGAAATCGCAATATTCGGTGTGGCCCCTGCTGGGTTGGCGATATCTGGTGCACAATCAGACGTCATTGCGTTTTCATCTCTATTGGCCAGGCGTCTTATTTTGGTTAGTTGGAAGTCAGCTATGCCTCCCACACACAGGTGCTGGGTTGAGGATGTAATGGCACACTTGAAATTGAGAAGTTGAAACACACGATCAGGGGATCAACCCAGAGATTTTATAAGGTCTGGCAGCCATTTTTGAATTATTTTAACTTACAATTCTCTGCTGGAAACACTGAGACATAATTGATGCACAGACTCTGTAACTCTGTAACATGTCAGCTTTTGCTTTTTTGTTTTGTTTATTTTATTATTGTCACTTTATTGTTGTATATGTTGGCGTTGCTGTTTGGGGACTCTTTAATTGTCTTATAAGTGTGTACAATTCAAAACCCAATAAAAATATTTGAATATATACTAATCAGTACAGTTATTTTAAGTGCTAATATTGTCAGTTATTAGACAGGCCTAATGCAGGTCTCTCCAAGCCTAATCATTTTTAAGTTTAATGTCACACTTCTCAAATAAAAAAAAATGCCAGAGTATAACTTATGGTCCTCCAGCTTGACCTTGTCATAAAAACAGCTGGATGGTGAAAGCTGTAACTTTCCACATTATGGGCCTAGTAAAGCTTGCAGACTATCTAGTGTTACATTTCTTATATTGTGTCACCTTGATGTTACAGTAGCCAGGCCATCTTTCAAGGTAAAATATCATTGACCAACCACAACTGAGAACTTTTTAAGCAGTCTTCCTCTGGGACCAAATTTCAGCGACTATGTTGCCAGGAGTCCATTTCATTAGATGCGCTCTTTAGTGAACAATTTACTCAATAACTGAGTAGCATTCTGACCTGCACTAGTTTCTCCTCATCCTGTATCCTGTGGCTCAGGTCTCTCAGCTCTAGACAGCGGTTCCTCAGCTCGGTGGTCAGCTCCTGAACGCAGGTTTGAGACTGGGACAACATCAGTTCCTGCTCCTGCAGTCTAATCCACAGCACAAAAACAAAGACAGAGCTCATCAAATGTGAAGAATGAATAAAGGATCAAAATAATTGGCAATTACAAAATGCTGATTCATCTGCTTAACTTTCTTACCTTTTTAGAGTGTCAGACAGCTTCTGTGTTAGTTCACTCTGTTAATGAAGAACAGAACAGAGGACCAAGTAATAACTTGTTTTTTTTTTTATAAAGAGAAAAAATAATACCAGCAGATAAACAGATACCAACCTTCTCTGTTCGCTCCTCGTTTAGCTCTTTAAGTAACGACTGCTTGATGCCATCATTCAAAACCTCACTGAAAATTAAAAGGTAACATTATTCATTTGACTTATCAGCACAGGATGATCAGAAGTATTTTCAGGCAGTGGTGCCTGAATATGTGGATGAATAAACTCAACCCATTTTTATTTCCATTCTGGTTCTCCTTGGTGTTAAATCCGTCAAGTAAAGTCTGGATCTCCATTCGGACCATCTCTTTTTCACTCAGCTGCATCTGAGGACAGAAAACACATTATCAATATTGAAGCTGATGATGACCTTAAACCAAATTTAGCTGAGAGAGAAGATTAGAGTTTGATAAAAGACACTAAACTATAGACGTCTGCTATAACTATGCTGAATGAATATTTCAGTCCAATGTTGAATGGCAATTAGTTTACTGTAACTTTTGCACAAAGATATACCTTAAGCCTTTGGATCTCCTCGTTCTTGGCAGCCCTCTCAGCATTCAGCTCAGCTAGAAGAATTTCCATGGTCATCATGGAGGAGCGTCGATTCTCCAGTTCCCTCTCCTGGCTCTCTAGCACCTGGGTCAGGTCCCTGTTGAAGCTTCCTGGGGTGCAGGGTGTCTAGGGAAACAGAGAAATTAAAGATTAAAAGAAGAGAGACTAGCACATGTCACATTTGCTTAATTTGTGAAAGCAAAATTAGTCTCACCCGAGGTAATGCTTTGGGGGTGACAGTCAGCTCAACATGGGGTTTGAAACTTCCATTTCTGATAGTTTTTTCAACCACTTCTTGCTGTTGTTGCACCTGGTACAAAGTCATTTTGATAAGATGTTAGATTCTTTTTATGGGTTATTTGTTTGCTGTATGATAAAATGATAAAAACAACTCCACCTTCTGCTGTAGATTCTTTATCATGGCATCCTTCTTGGCTATTTGCGCTTGAGATACTTGAAGAAGGCTGTTCTGTTCATCTAAGACCTTAGTGAGTCTCTCAACATCCTCAGTGGCATACGCAACCTCCTCCTGCAAAACCTCGACCTGAGGAAAGACATGCACATAATGTATATAGTAGCTTCATTGAAGTCCAGATGAAACAGCATTTCAAGAGTATCTAGCTTCCATATCATGATGTACTTCTGAGTGAAACAAGATAGGCGGTCGATTTAAACATTGAAAAGTGGGCATGTCTTAACCCAATGTACCACGCCGTTGCTAGCTGGCTAACTGATGAATCTTGGCTCTGTGCCACTAAAAGTTGAAGACTGATTTCTGGGTGGATGTCATAATATTATCGGTTGAAATTAGCTGGTCAAGCCTACATAAACACATCATATTTTTGTTTTACAGGAAGAAAACATGATTGGATTATGATATAAGGATACAAAGAAATCATTTTTTGGCACATATTGTTAAACAGATGCATCATATGACCAGGTATGTGATCTAAAAATGTTCAAAAGGAATATTCCCTTTCATCTCCACCTCTGTCTCTTAATTAGTCTAATGTTTTGCTATCTACAAAACCCACTAGGACATTAATCACTTACAGCACATCTACAAACTTTCCGACAGCAATGTATGAACATGTGTCTGACGTCAAACTTACCTCTATTTTGTTGGAGGCTACGCGCCTTTCTAAAGTTTCTTTGAGGTCATAGATTTCCGTCTGCATCTTAGAGTTTTGCTCCCTGATATCCTCCCTTTCAAGGCAGGCAGCATTGTACTTGGCCTGGAAGAGCAATGACATAATTATTGCAAACATGCCCTGACTGATTCAAACATTAACTCTATCCTCAGTATGAGATGGTTAGACTAAAGAAATCAGTAACTACAGCAAGCAATTAAGTTATTTAAGACAAATCAGGAGGTAAGTACTGTGATGTCTTTGATGTCGCCAGACAGATGGGTAATGGTCTCGTCCTTCTGGGTTTGCTCACTGCGGAGGTCTCTGGTTTGGTTAATCAGATCTACAACAACATCCTGTCAAAATACAGAGGTGGGATTTAGTGGGATAGCAGAAACACTGAAATTATATTTGAAGAAATAAGAAATGTGAAAGAATTGTTTACTCAGGCTTACTTTGTCCTGCTCAATCTTTTGCTCCAAGCTTTTTATTATTTCACTGGCAGAGTTTAGACTTTGCTCAAAATCAACAATACTGGATGCCTTCAAAACAAAAATCAGACAGGCAAGTTTAGCTACTGAGCTGCAACTAATGTTATGCCAAATAGTAATATTTTTCAAACAAGCATACTGTTCTTAAGACTGACCTGTTGTTGATTTTGCAGTGTCAGGTCTGAGACTTGTTTCTTCAGCTGTGTATTCTGCTCCACAGTTTTAATCAGTTCTCTGAAGACACACACCAAGGTCACTCATGTTAATACATTAATAATTATTTTAAATGTTGAAAACAAGCTATTAAAAAAGACAAAGCTACAGGCACATTATAGACTGGAAATACTCACTTTGATGAACTTTCTTTATTTTCTCTTAACTGGGACATCAGGGTGCTTGTGTGCTGTTGCTCAGTCTGCAGAGAATTATTCAGTTCCTGCAAGAGAAGAAATAAAAATAATAGAAAATATAGACCGGTAAGGGATCACAGCCTACATTTCACGATAGAAAAATGGTTGTAGTTGAGTTTACAATTTCACCAACCGTGAGCTGAACTTTCAGCGTATCAATCTCCTGCTGCCTGTCCTGCAGCTGCTGTCCTGCTTGATCAGCCTCAAACTTGGCCTCAGCTTGCAGCTGGTCAAATGAGTCCTGCAGCGTCCGATGGTGCTCCAGAAGCTGCTCCCACTCCAGCCTGGAATGAAGAAGACATGGTAATAGTGTGCACATAATTACATCAGATCAAGAAGAGCCACAATACCATTATGTTAGACTCATGCTTACTGGACTTTGTCAAGCTGGAGCTGTGTGCTAATCAGACTGTTGGACAGCTGGCTTGTCTCTGTCTGCTGCTTGCTCTGGTAGTTGCTTAGCTCGTTCTTCACAGTGGCCAGCTCTTTATCTGACGACTGCAGCACCAGGCGAAGATCACGGATCTCACTTCTTAGCACTGAAAGGAGGGGAAATAAAGAATCATCACTTGGACCTCTCTCTCCTCTGTCTCCATCTGATAGAAACCTCAAGTTCAACACCAGCTATAAGTCACAGGTGAAATTTACCTTCTGTGGCTTGCTGTTCAGACTGAAGGTTCTGTTGTAGCCCACTGA
This sequence comes from Lutjanus campechanus, assembly GCA_027495735.1. Classification (NCBI taxonomy): domain Eukaryota; kingdom Metazoa; phylum Chordata; class Actinopteri; order Lutjaniformes; family Lutjanidae; genus Lutjanus; species Lutjanus campechanus. The sequence continues at coordinate 14,053 of JAJHUR010110797.1, read as the reverse complement.
CAGTTTCTTGCAGGTTGAGCTGATCTCTGTTCTTGTTAGCTCGTTCAGTAGCAAGGAGCTGCATCAGGTGTATCAAGAGTAATTAGCAAAACAGAATACTTAAGGGCATTATGTTTCTCCAAATTCCCACACATGGAATATAAATATTATTTACACAATATTGAATCTACTACAAGGAGTTTTAACTGGTTATGAAACCGTCTCAACTTATTACTGATGCCTCTATATAAAACACCAGGCCAGATTGTCCTTGAAATCCAATGAAACAAGCTTCTGTTTACATTTTCACAGGTAAAGTTACATTGAGTAGTACATGAGCCAGTTAGGAAGAAGCAGAAGGAAATTTTATTTTTGACGTTATATTTTGTGGTTATTTTGGTGGGAACTTTTGTCCACAGGGGCCTCCAAAATCAACAAGATATCGAAGTTTCTTGTAGTAGCTTTACATTTCAATAAGATAAAACTGCAAATGCGAAGGTTCCCACAAATTTTTTTTTTTTAACCAATGAATGATTTTCCATAGTATTTTACTCCATTTCCATGACTTTAAGTAGTTTAAAATATGTAAGCCTCTGTAGCAAAAAGGTGCAATGAGATTCTGCAGTGTGCTATACCCTAAAACAGGCATTGTAATGGAGTGGAATTGCATGGAATAGAAAGCCTTTGTCTAGACATACAATAGCCTCAGAATTACACACTTTGTTTGTATCCCCACAGCTAAATTTGGCTGCTCTTCTGCTGTTGTTTGTGAGTCCATCATCTTTAGTGCTCACTTCACTTCACTTTATATCAGATTACTGGATGCAGTCACGCATTGTAAATTAGTATTACAAGAACATATTTTGTGTAACGTATTTTTGGATTTTTATGAACATATTTTAAATAGCCAAACTATATGTATTCAAAACATTCCCGGACCTTCTCAAATTTTATAAGTTTTCCAGAAATTTCATGACCATGGAAACCCTGAAATGAGGAACATGAGGAAATTCTACCTCATCCTTGCGGTCAGACTCCTGTGATATCAAAGTGATCTGCTCCTCAAGTTTAGCAATTTGCTGCATCAGCTTGTTGTTCTTTAGCTCCTCCTCATCCAGCTGTGTCTGCACACGACTAGCTTGGTCCTGTTGAGAAATTAGAAAGTATGACACAATGAGAAGACTTTACGGTTTGTATTTTTGTGCAAACATTTGAGGGATAATCCACATTTCTGTACCTGCACTTGACGCAGTTCCTCAGTCAAGGCCATCTCAGTCATCTCTGAAGGAGGCTCTTCAGACCAAATGTCATCATTTGCATCACTCTCTGTCCCATTCAGGTGTTCCGGGCTGGAGAGAGGCACGAGGCGCGATCGTAAATTGTATGCTTTGGTGGGTGTGGTAAGAATCTGGTAGAAAAGATAAAGGAAGGATTAAAAAAAGAAGGATTTTTTGCTTGTTAGATAATCTGCAAGACAACAAATATATATTGAGTAAAGAGAGCTTATAATTTGTCTCACTTTGATCTGAATACAAATTTCAGCCTCCCCTCACCTTAATAGTTTCAACGTGAATTCTGTTCAGCTCAGAGACCTCCTTATTTTTGTACGCATTTGTGGCTTCCAAAATGTTTTCCAAATGCTTGTTGGACTTATCAAGATATCTCTTCTCAGATTCCAGCTGAGACATCTGTTTCCTAAAACACAAAGCACCATCCAAAAACCATGTTAAGCTCTGCAAAACTTACTTTATAAACCTATAAAGGCAATGCAGGAAAAATCTTTTAAAGGGTAACTTCTGTATTTTTTAACCTGGTCCCTATTTTCCCATGTTTTTGTCTCTAAGTGACTAATGGGGACAACGGTTTTTGAAATTTGTTTAGTATTGAGGCAGAGTGCTGCAGCTGGCAGAAGCAAAACTGAGCTTCAACATAATACCTGCAGCCAACCGCACACCTTCAAAGTAAGTTGACTAAAAGTGCTTGTTTTTGCAACTGACAGACTGTTATCAAGTAATAAGGGTCTGACAACATTATGCAACAGAGTGAAATATTGCTTTGTCCCAGTGGAAGTCAGGAGACTACAATGCTTTTTCTTTTTCAAATCATGAAACTGTATAAACTCTTTCATTTGGCCTTATTTCACTCTACAGATAACAGCTGTTGACAAAAACGTGCCCATGATGTGCCTGTACACTATTTGCTCACAAAGGGTGACGGCAAAATGTCTTGTCATACATTTCTAGCTTTTGGAGGGGCTTATTACTAAACATCCACTAGACTTTTCTGGATACTGCCCATGTGAATCTGGTTTGGTTTTCTTCATTAAATACCCTCCTTACTTGGTGATTTCTTTGTACTCCTCAAAGGCCTGAAGGGCGGCTGTGAGGTCAGACTGTTTCTGCAGCAGTTGAGCCTTCAACTTTTCAGTATCTGCAGCCACAGGATTTGAAGTGGCCATTGGAGCTGTGGAGCAACATGAGTTTATTGATATGTATACAGATGTAGGTATATTTTACTTGACCTTTTCCCAGATTAAGCTGGTTATTATCTTACTGTCTGTGACTCTTTCTGTCTCCATAGCCCTCTGGAAGGTTTCTTCAAGCTCAGCAGCAACTGTGGCTGCAGCCTCTTCTGCATTAAACACTGATTCAAGAGAACGGAGTTGACGGTTCTCCTGTCTGAGGCTGAAATTCTCCGCAGCATATCGAGTCATCTTTGGATGATGTTCAACCTAAAAGGGCATCAATATGTACATGGAAAATTATGTTCAACAGAAATGAAGATCCTACATGAGATATTAGAGCAGCAACTTTAGATGGAAAAAGGGATGTTTTGACATCTGAACTACAAGTATTACACACTAGTCTTGTACCCATACATTACAGTATATGTATAGTCATCAACAGTGGGTTAGGCAGCACTCAATTGGTATTAGATTTTGTACCTGATCTCTCAAGATCTTTATCTCCTCTTTCAGCTGGTCTATCAGAGCCTGAGACTCCTTGTCTGTCTGTAAACCTTGTCCTTCCTTCAATTTTTTCTCAAGTCGCAAAATGTGGTCCTCTCGGAACTTGACAATCATTCGGCTGGAATGGATGAACTTGTCTTTCTGGGCCCAGGCCTCCTCAAGCTGAGCCACCTTCTTGAGCAGCATCTGAGTGTTGTCAAACATTGCTGTAAGTTAACCTGCTCCAACATTATTTCCTCACTGCAGCATCCCCCCCCCCAAAAAAGACAATGCAAAAAAAACATTTTGCATACCTTCTTGTCCTCTTCTCGCTTCCTCCACAGACCAACAGCAGCCATAAACTTTGCTTTATATGAGACATCATGCTGAGTTTCTATAGATGGACCTGATGAGAAAAGCTGATTTACACTTTTGCAACGTCCCAGAACATATTCGTTTTTAAAACATGTAACCTTACATGTAATACAGTTACATTTTGTATGTACTCACCACTATGCCGATGTGATGAAGGGTGAAGGTCTTCAGTTCACAAAACAATCCTGGAGTTTCAGGAGAAACAGGGTAGCAGCCTCATCCAGTACAATGGCAGTGAACGGTGACCACGGATAAAACGTTAAAAAAGCACACAAAACAAACCCAAAATGTCTCCATCCTGCTTGTGTGGTGTAATCCAAGTGTCTGCGAGCCGCGACATTAAGAATTAACCGCAAAAGACGCCATTTACGCCATGTTTTTAGCAGAAATGTCAACTGTAGCATGTAGCCAGTAGGATGTAAACATGGCGTCGATCTTGCGAGACTTCATATATCTCTTAATGGACGCAATGTCGCGGCTCACAGACACTTGGATTACACCACACAAGCACGATGGAGACATTTTGGGTTTGTTTTGTGTGCTTTTTTTAAACGTTTTATCCGTGGTCACCGTTCACTGCCATTGTACTGGATGAGGCTGCTATCCTGTTTCTCCTAAAACTCCAGGATTGTTTTGTGAACTGAAGACCTTCACCCATCATCACATCGGCATAGTGGTGAGTACATACTGAATGACTTATTCTCACAAAGTGGAATATCGCTTTAAGTGTTTCAAAACAGTTCAAATAGGATGTTAGTTTAAGGTTGTTATGGTCAAAATATGTTTGATAGGGGTGTCATTCTCCATTCCACAATTCAAATCCACAATTCAAAATTGATTTTCAATTCATAGATCATGATTCAATTAAATTTACAATTTAAACCACTGTGCTATGCTATTATTGTTATGCAGACTGGCAGGTTTGTTGTGGGAAGTGAGTCTCTTCCACTGCCAATATATTGCCACAGTCACAGACAGGCTTGTCAGTCAAAGAGTTGCAATAGATCTCTGACTCCAGCTGCAGGCTGTTAAGCTGTGCTGTGTCATCTTTGAAGTTTTGCTGATTTTTTTTTTCAGACACACGCAGGATGTGCACAAGAAGGCAGGGTGGAGGAAAAAAAAACACCGGGAGAATCGCTTATCATGCTTTTGATTTCAGTTATTGAAAGCTCATTTCAATCAATTTTTGATTTAGAATTGAAATTGTGACACCCTTGGATCTGTGTATCATTACCCATGGGGAGTTCAGGTCCTCCTGGTGCTACATCTCTCCCATAGCCCACTGCCTGAGAAGCCAGCGCCTGTGCAAGCTGCTCCTTCAGCTTCTTCACCTCAGCTTGTAACTGCCTTACATTCCCCTGTGTGTCCTCATTGATAATGGCCTAGCAAGACAAAATAATTGTACAGAGATTAGTTTATTGCTCTAATTTTGACATCACGCAGTCAAGTCTAGCCAGTTTCAGTACAATAGAGTTTTGTTTTATGACAGATACCTTATTCTTGATCAACTTTGCTCTCTGGGCAAACTGCAAGGTCGACAGGGTTTCTCCAAAACACTTTGAACCAGGATGTACATTGGCTATGATGTAAGTCTTTGCATTGCCGCCAAGCGAGTCCTGAAATAGCAGTACAACTGTTACAGTGCATAATGCATATTCATTCATCAAGCACACATAAAAACACGCCACACCACTGACCATACTGTACATCCAATGCCATAATACTTAAGAAGTTGACTCCACACTGATACACAGCAACAACACATAATTTCCAACCTTGAGACCTCAAAAACATTGAGGATTTTGAAATACAACCTGTGGATCTCTGGGTCTTCCGATGGAAAACTCTGAGTTTCATAGACTTTGTTTCTTGCCATCTGGTGACTTTAAAAAATGAAAATAATAAAGCATGCTTTTTTTGGAAAACAGATGCCTGCAGAATGACCTATGTCTGACACAACTCACTAGCTGGAAAACACAGTGAGACCATAGCATTTAGCCTTAAACCAGACCAATTTCAAATTTCATTACAATAACAGAAAACAATGTTAATGTTAATGGTATGTTAATTAGCCTCCTCGGAGAAAAAATGTGCCCCTTTCCTTCCAAACTTTCTGTAAGAAACTGGAATTCATCTTTGCAGGACTTCTGAAATGGGCTTGAGTATTTCTCTCTCCATCTCACTAACTAAGGAGGATGCAGCACAAACATGATGTATTAAGGAGAATTGGATACAGCAGCCACATCACGTAAATGTCAGGAAACATTATACACGTTGTGCAGTGCCAGAAGCAGGCTGTAATAACAAAAAGGAAAAAAAGGTTTGAAAATTTGTCAGAAATCAGTAGAAAAACTGGACAATTGTAATCTCGGCCCAAGCCCAGAAAACTGTAAGAGGGCAATAAAAAAAAAAAAGTGAGTCTTCTGGAAAAGTCGAGAACTTTGGCACATATGAGTCACACCCAAGATGTTTTCTGCATTTCAAAACACTCACTCTCAGCAAGAAGGTGAGTTTAGAATCCCTGTAGCAAATGTGGCGGTTCTTCCCATTGGACACATCAACCAGTGCCATGATCACCTGACCAAGGCACATGAGGGAGCGATTGATACTGCTGGCCTCCTAAAAGAGAAGAAAGGCAGAGAACAGCTGTTAGCAAAAGCAAAAATCATAAATATAGTACCTCAGTAGGAGACTGAATTCAAGGACAAAGCTTCACCTTGAGTCTAGAGCCTTCTGTGTGTGTGTCTCTCTGCCTCTCAGACCCTGCCAGATCTACCAGGTTCAACTGAGACATTCGGATGTTCACCACTTCATTGATGGACTCTTTGGACTCCAAAGTCATGGTGAACACTGCATGAGATCTGGAAGACTCACGGTTCATGGAGGTGGAGGCAACTCGCCGATTACGCCAGCCCATAGACAGCACCTAAGTGGTTTCAAACACAAATTCTGTACAGTCCTTTTCTTCAATGGCCCTTGCATTTAATCAGTTATCAATTTGTTGCAATCTCACTGCAAGTGACAATACTCAATGAACAAAACATAACATTTTATATTGTACAATTTTTTCACATTGGTGATGGGACTGATACAAGAAAGATATAGGAATATGGGAGTATCTTCTCCTCCTAAGCAGTCATAAGTATTACCATGTTTTACAGTAAGGGCAATAACCTTCTACGTACGAGTCATGACAGCAAGCAGTTTATACCTGGTAGGCTTCAGCAGCTGAGTTGACAAACTTCTCCACAGCTCCCTCAACAAACACTCCTTTCTTAATGTTCTCCCTGAGGAAAAGGCTGGCTGAGGCTGTGTCCAGCAGGTCATAAATTTGTTCATTGTATATCTCAATAAATGAACATTTGCAAAGGAAACTCTTTGACTGGCCAGACTTTAAAGGAAAAGAACAAACAAAGCACAACATTCATGAGAAAACAAACACGAAATATTGGTTTACAACACCATCATACTAATAAATGTTACAGCTCACCTTTTCCACTTCTCTGTTAATGAGAAAAAACAGGTACTCAAAACTTCGTGGAATAACCCCCCTCAGTTCATCTGTGAAGTTATCTAACTCAGATGGTCCTAGAGCAGGAGAGAAAAAATGTGTCACTACAGTTATTCTATTGATGGATATTTAAGAATTTGTTGTACAAAATGTAAATATCTTTATTTCTCACCAAGCATGGTGAATGTTTTCCCTGAGCCTGTTTGTCCACTGCAGAAGGAAGAGAGAAATCAGATAAGGAACTGAAGTGGTGCTGCACATGATTGTGACATAAAAAATCGTAATTTATATTGTACAAAAACAATACAAAGACCACTTACTAGGCAAATATAGTACCGTTATATCCATTCATGCAAGACTCAACAATATTCTTGGCCACACTGGAGAATACAGAGTCCTGTTGAAGAGTGGTAGATAAAGATCACGCACATGCAGAAAAGGACCAATTTAATTAATTTGTCACCCACGGTTTTGCCCACACCAGTTGCATGATGATACTGCAATAACTGCAGGCTCCTAACCTGAGATGTGTCCATGTCCGCCACATGATCATAGGTGAAGGTTCGTGGTTCTGGTTTTGAGAGAAGACGGATGGTGTTGGGTGAGGTGACTGTGAGACACAGACTCTGATCTCCATCTGTGGTCAGCCCAGTACCCTGGGTCAGAGGTCGTACTCGCACAAAAACTTTGATGGAATCGCTGTCACTGCTGTAGGACCAGAAACAAAAATGAAAACATTAGCACTTGTCAAATATACACATTGAGCTGATGATGCTGAGAACTAAATATCACCATGACTTGACCAAAATCCACAATACTCAGCAACTCACACCAAAACAATCTAGATCCTAGCTTCTCAAAATATAGTACAAGTACCGCTTGTGGTACTTGAACTCCTTTTAATGGTACACTATGGAATCTCTTAAAATTTAAAACATTAAATAAATTAATTTTAAAAAATACTACATACACTACATACAGATAAAATACCACAAAATTCAAATGAAAATGCTATGAGATCACTGAAATGTAATTTAAAACAAGTTTTGTCTTTCTTGCCATATTTTTGTTTCAATATCAATCTGCTACGTACACTTAACCAGTACACTCATCACTTACAAGCTAAACTGTGATGGCACTGCCTTACTGGCCAGTCAACAATAAATATTCTTCTTATTTGGAGTAAACCTGCATGTGGCCTGAACTGCACATAAATAAATAGGGAAAACCTACGCTATGTATTTTGACGTTGGACATAATGGTGGTATTTAAAGAGTCAAATAAAAAACACTGATCTAGATAGATGAACAACACCACAGCCCATGGCTAAAATATGTATTATAGATTTTGGGGTGAATTGTCCCTTTTAGTTTGGAGGACATAAAAACGTTTATTCCGTTGCAGCTGTTCAAATTGTACGGGCTATTAGGTGGCGATGACGGGGGATAACGTTACACTTAATAGTCAAACTCATAACCACCTTGTAAAGAAACAAGTAACCACACAGACTAGCTATAGGAATGCGTGTAATGTGAACATTAGCAGCGTTGTTAAGTGTTGTCCTTTTTTGTTTGGATGAACCAAGCAGAGCCTCATGAAGGTAACGTTACTTTACCTGCCAGCAAGAAGCGTAGAATCGCCAGATCCTGTCAACAAAATGATAGCACTGTTAACGTTTGTTTACCTGATAATTTGACTTCCACAGACAGTATATAAATTGTGTAGAATACACCAGTATCCTTAATTAAGCTAGTACACGTATAGCCATGCGTTCAAAATGGCTAGATATCAATACAGTAACGTTGAAGCTAGCGTTTCAACCAGGTTAACTAGCTTGCTAAGGTTACCAAGAAACAGTTGAATGTTAGCCTCAATAAGTTTGTCACGTTAACAGCATATTACTTTGTCAACCAAATACATGTCCGTTTGGTGCGCTACCTTTTCCACTGGAATTCATTTTTGACAGAGAAGTGTTCGCCGTTATGTGGTAAAATTAATTTTCTTCATTGCAGAGTCAGACGAAAGAAGACACGGTAGTGTTTACATCCCTCAAAATTGGCGGGCAGGTCTGCAGCCACTTCTTCTTCGTTTAATGTCGGTCTACAACCAGCGTGAAAGGTGCATGGCGCCACCTACTGTTGAACGGACTGTGCAACAAGTTCAACATTTTCTTTGCAGAAACAAACCTCATTTATCCCTGACTTTCTTGCGCATCAGGGATGGTTTAGAAATCCAGGTATAGAGCATCTTTGACATAGTTTAATGTGTCAGGTCTGCATCTACCTCTTTTTATGATCAAAATGAAAGGAGTATACTGCCATCTATTGTATCAGAGAGTGAACATTATTTCTTTTTTTGGCTGAATTGTGAATGTCAGTCTATACCTTCTTGAATATAAATGAAAAAAAAATTACTACGTCTCTAACACTCTTAGCCTGTACATCAGACTTTACAGATATTGTGCAGTGATCTTTTCAAATGTGTACAGACAAAGGAGCTTGAATCATATCTGTAGAAACATGTTAGTTTATATGCATTATCAGTTCATAACTGATTTGTACTGTTTTAACCACTAATAAGGTCAATATCATATGATACAGAGTTTGGGAGTGTGGATAAGTCAAATGCAACGTTATTATCTTGGTCGCTAAATAAATATAAATGATAGATATAGGAAATAAATAAATAAATAAGATGAATGAGAATTTCTATCCATGCCTATAAGTCATTCTAATGTTTGGTTAGAACACAGGTGATAATCCACCTAACTTAAAGGACAAAACTGCTGATGAGAATTTTAGATATTTCAGGTTAACAGCTGCCAAAAAAGGTTTATGTTGAAAATGTGCACACAAGACCAGACAGTACTTGGCTCCTATCACTTTAATTCATCTTGACTGTTGACTGGTTTGCAGCCAGGCGTTAAAATTTCTACTAGATCACATAAAAATCCACAAAGATATTGCAATACAAAAGAGCACAATAAAAGGAGAGAAAAAAAACCCCACAACATGGTATTACAAGCTAAAGATAGGCTAGAATCAAATATAGTCTTAAATCCAATCTGAAGCTGTAATACACTTAATCTTTTGTGTCTTTGAAGCCCAAACAGGGACCAGTGACCTTTCTCTAGTGCTCAGAATAAAAAAGCAATGAGAGAGGTCTCTCAGCCTCACTTCCCACTTCACTTTCAATTCTGCTGTACAATCCATATCACAAGCCTTGTTTCTCACATAGGTGAAAATGTTAACATTACATAAAACATCTTTTAATGTGGCTCATAGAGTAGCCTGTCCTTATGGCAATTCTGATGGCAATTAAAAGTAAGCATTTAAAAAATATTGGTAAAATGTTGATTTTCTAATATTTGGGTGTGGTTGTCTTGGTCATTGCAACCACGTTTATAGTTGCTGAAACCACTATCTCGCCATTTCTATTATCTTTGAAGTGTCTGTGTGTCTCATGACAAAGCTATGAATGAATCACTTGTTTTGTGTAAAAATTGGGTGCTCGTAGGATGCATTGCTGTTAAGCAATATGCATAACTATGTCTCCTTTTTATGTTTAATTTTACTGATAGATACATATCAATTGTATATAGCCCAGTATTGTAATTTCTACCTGTAATATGCTGTCTGGAGAATGTCAAGCACCTGGAGGCATTTTAGCCAGTTCTCCTTCACATTACCTTGCAATTATTATATACTTTTTAAACATTTCTACATGAGTAAACAAGCAAGCAAACAAACAAACAAAACAAAAAAATCTCAAAATCTGGGCGGTTGTATCTGAAAGGGAATCCTAGATTTGCGAAATTCTCGCGAGATTTGTACGCACCGTTTCTTCATTGTGCACCTTATACAAACTAATAATTTTGATAATGTGAAAACGCTGCAGTTAAGATATAGATAAGAGTGGGTTTAGAGACCGAATGGACCTCGTTAAGGCAAGGGAAATTATGGTTTATGTTTACAATGAAAAATCACGCGAGATCTTTCGCGAGTTTGGGGTTCCCTTCTACCCACGACAGCGTTTGTGCGCAGTCGTCGATTGGGTCATATCCGCTCTTAGGCCTGATTGGCTGCTTAACCAGGAAGCGCGTTTCCTTTGAATGTTTCTGGCGATTTTATTGGTACGTTTCAAGACTTTTAAATTCCAAACGGTTGTCACACAGACTAGGCGAGGGTTTTTCAAAAGCACGTCATTATTTCTTGGTCACCGTGTTGTTGGATGCTGTAAGGACAGACGTTATATTTTCGGCCAACTGCATTTGTTTTTTGAGGTAGGTGGTGAATATAGGATGATAATATAGTAGCATACGCCTCCTACTGTTATATATTAATTGAAATTTTACTTATCTTACACTTTACGTTAACTTTAGCAAGGTATAACGCTAACTAGTTAACTTTATCAAGTCCGTCAACTTGGTTTGGCTGTTAAATTACTGTCAACGGTAGTTAGTTATGTTAATGTTAGTCCAACTGGGCAAACCTAGCTTTGTTAGGTGTCGAAATTGGTTGTGACTTTTGGCATATCACAGCTAACGTTCGGTAATGACTAACGGTAACTTAACGTTAGCTGTCCACGTTGAGTCGCACGATATGAGTTCAGTATATTGCCCTGTGGTTACAAGTGATGTTAGAGTTGATCGCTGAAATTGGAAATCAGTAACGGATGAATGTAAACGTTGGTAACACTGGTCACGAGACAAACGGAAAACAAAGATGTCATTTAACATTACTATGGAAGTGTGCACACAAATCTTGCGTTGAAGTGTGAGGGAAATCTCTAAACATTCAGTCTGTTCTTGGCCTTCAGTACCAGCGAACCCACAAGGGCACACTAGTATGCAAACATGTCGTCAAAATATAAAGTACAATTTAAGATCAAAGTTTTTGTCTTAACTGAAATTTGTGCTCTATCTGCTCAAGTTCTAAAAACCCTGTGCTGACTCAAGTCAAGTCATCAAAATCTTTACAGCCAAACAAGTTAAGAGTAAGTTAAAGCTGATAGTCAGTTGGCAGTACTTCAGCTATTCCAAATTCCTTTTGAACTGACTTAAGATCATTTCACCAATAATGCTTTAAGTGTTTGTTTTGGGGGGTTTTTTCACAGCATTTTCACGTGCATTAGTAAAAAAGACAATAATTTTAATTTAGTTTATTGGTTTTGTTTCAAAAGCAGATAATGTATGTATGACATTACTTATACACTTTCCATGATTGAAAAAGTAGCAAGAGGAAGGAAAAAAGATATATTATCTACCCCTTTAATGAGATAAATATGAGACCTTTTTTCTTTTTGCAGATGACATTTAAATAAATTACCAGTACCATACTCAAATACCATTGATGACAGTCATCCTAAGATACAATAAATATTACTCATTAAATCCATCAAATCCCATTGTTTTAAATTTTCTTAAATTGAATAATGTTGAAGCAACACTTTCAATCATTGTCCAGCTAATTCCACATAATAATGTTGCCAGTTCCTGGGCCCTAAGATTGTGCTTGCTTGCTCATAGCATGGAAGACTCATTGTTAATGTAATCAGTTATACCTGTGTGCTGCTCCTGCTTTGAGAGGTCAACATAATCTTATCTGGGCTGACAGATCAGGTGCCTCCAAGTCATTCATCTGTGCATTTTGTTTATCAAATCACGTTAATGCAGAGTACACACTTCAGGGTTATAGATGGATAGAATGGATTTTTCAAAGCGATAATATCAATATTTCACATATATTGTTTCTTTTTTAGCAACTAAATGCTATATTGGGTGATATTAATTTGTTTTACATATTGATAAGAAATGTGACCAAGACATGAACTGAGCTCGACATTTTACAATTGGAAAATGAGCTTGTTACTGCCATCTGGTGGGCAAACTATATAATGGCAGCACTGTTTCTATTTACAACATTTTGGCGTTGCTGTCCGTCAGCTTCCCTTTACTTATTGGCCAACATATACACTAGCCTGATGCCAAAATAAATCTACAATAAAGTCATATCAGCCAACCGATTGGCCAAGTGCAACACATCATTGCCTGTGTTTCAACCTAGTTGTAAGTCATGTTAATCTTAATTATCATTGTTTTCCAAGAGAAACTGTTTACTTTTTTTACCTTTTTAACCTGCAAAATCTTTCTGTATCTATAGAAGGAGTATATGATATCAATAAAAGTTCTAGGCACATTAAAAGATTCACCAACATCAGTAAATTGGCAGTGTCACATTGTCTTGATTCTACTGTTAGCGTCCTCTGCAAAGATAATTTCTTCACACACCAGTAAACCCCGCGACCAAAAGTATCTTATCAACGGGGTGCAGCTTAGAGGATGACACCTCCCTTAGAGCGTAGTTGGGTTGTTCCAGCCCTGTAACGTACAATTTGTCTCTCTGCTTTTGCAGGATGACGTCTGTTGAGGTGAATGATGAGAATCGTGGGGTCTGCCCTGGAGGAAAGCAGAACAGCTCAATTAATGACATTTTTGCCCTGGATCAGCCAACTGGGAGGCCCTCCATCCTGCGTCAGACAGAGAACCTGCCCAGCAAGACTGTGCCAAAGGGGACGAAGGTACAGACTTGGCTCCTTTTTTAAAATGTTGTCTCCTTTTTCATTTTGATTATTTCCACAAACTGTAATGACACCAGGCTGAAAATTACTTATACTTGTACCTATCACCAAGCTGGGCCTTTTCTACAGCTATTAAATCTTGTTAACCTGAAATGGTATTCAGGGAGATTGGTAACTGGACTGCCTTTTAAAATATTTGATTCTTCATGATGTAAAGCTTGACTCTCCCTAATGAATTTGCAGCATTGCTCTAGGCAACTTCAAACAAATCAAATAACCATTGTGTTGGTGGACAGAGCTACAAAAAGTTTTTGGCACAAATTTGCAAAGTAGACAAACTCTTGCATTAATATGATGAAAGGGCTCAATATGAGTTTTTCCCCCTTTATGTAGATGATTGTATATCCAGGTAACAATTGCTAAACTGATCAAATCACTTGTGTATAGGTTTGTTTTCAGACTCCAAGAAGAGACCCTCAGACTAAGAGAATTCTATCACCCACCAAATCTGTCAAGATGACAAGTGTGGATGAGTGTACAAAAGCAATGGAGACCTTAAATTTGGATAAAACAAAGTAAGTAACATTTCTCCCACTGCGACATGCCTCCAGTGAATTGACTGATCAGTTTAAGTAATAACATCTGTTTTGTTCTACAGTACT
>JAJHUR010110791.1:1560-21873 GCA_027495735.1 Lutjanus campechanus | reverse complement strand
AGCGCTTCCAATAACCCTTTTACATTATGGTACAAAGAACCCTTGACAAACCGTTGATAAACACTTCAAAAAAGGGGTCTTCAGAACCAAATCGTTCTGAGTAGAACCTCAGCACTTCAAAGAATGCTTTGGAATCTTTATTTCCAAGAGTGCGTCTACATTTTTCCATAAAAAGAAAATGTCATTGATTTCTCTCAGAAGTTTTACATGATTGGCTTAAACAACAACAACAACAACAACAACAACAAAAGGGGACTACACAAATTCAGGAACTCCTGTCCATCCAGGTAACTTTAGATGATTGAAACAAAGCCCAAAGCACCTTACAAGTAACAGCTACCATCCCTGCATCAACCAAGCATGGTTGACTGATGATTTGGAGGACTCCCCTATGACTGATGGAGAGAGAGAATGAAGGAGAGGAGGGAGACGTGGAGAGAGGGGAGAGGGGAGGGGGTTGGAGGTACGCTTGGCCTCTTCAGTCTGTTTGTTTCCGTTCAGTGTTGAAAGACTATCCTTTCATCTCTGCTCATATACTGGTGTCTGTCGTCACACAGAGGGAAGTTAGCAGAGCTTTATCTTGCAGAGATTTACAGAGAATTATGAGGAGACCCAGTGTTCTCGGGCCCAAGTGTTTAAGTGGTCGGACTGATAACACCCTCAGAGATCTCTGTCAGCAAGATGTGTGGAGACCCGTGTACAGCTACTCATGTCAGAGACGAGATTGTAGCAACAACTACGCAATGTGCAGCACATCAGATTTCAGATAAAATTGTACACGACTGTGATGTATACAAGCTTATTCACTGTTTGTGTGTGTGTGTCTTCAGCAATATATAGATTTTCCAGATGGACCAAAACTAACCCTTTTTTGTAGAAAGGGTTCATCAAGGGTTCTTGTTCATATCTGCCATGTTACACAGCCTCTCCTCTTCTGTTGGCTTACTGTCTGTTAACCATCATTGTTCCAAGATTTTTTAAATACATTTTTTATAGGTGAAACCCCTGGAAAACAAAAGGGTTCTGGGTGTAACCCCCTGGGTGGGGGGCTTAACCAGAAAAGTTCTGGACAGAAGCCTGAGAGAGGGTTCTGGGTGGAAATATACCATAGAAGGGTTCTCTGTAGAACCTCTAATTGAGAGTTCTGAGTGGAACCTTTCACAGACGGCAGAACCCTTTGAAATAGTTCCACATGGAGTCTTTACAAAAGGTTCTATCGGAACAAAAATAGGGTTCTTCCATGGGGACTAGTAAAGGAACCCTACATGGTTCTAGTTAGCACCTTTATTTCTAAGAGTGTACTTTTCTCATTATCAAAGCAACCACCAAAGCAGTTTCCTGAATTCATTAAAGGTGTAAGCCTACAGTATGCATGACAGACTCTACAATCAGGTTTCACCAAATGAATTGTAAGTTAATGTGATTCCAATGGATCAACAGGAAAGTTTTGTAATCACATCTGAATGTTTTATGGCAAACATTATGCTGATACTGTATGCTAAATTAGCTTTTTGATTTGAATTTTTATGTGTTGTGTAATTACATATTCGCTGTCCAGGGTGCTGAATTGTGTGCTAATAGTCCATACTGTATATAGGAGCATACCTGATATTGAAGAGGAAGAGGGAGAAAGAGAGAGAGAGAGACCAATATTTGTGTAAGAGCTTTCAATTTCCAAAAAAGTAATTATATTACAGTTATTATTTCAAGACAGTCTGAGTTACTGAGTTACTTTTTGACCTGGGAAGGCTGTCTTTTGATGATGAGAATGTGAGGCAGGTCAGGGCAGGTCACGTCAGCTGCTAGCCAAAAAGCTAAATGAAGAATGGAGGATGAGGGAGAGGGAGAGAGGCATACTTTCCACAGGTGGAAGTATTGTCATTAAGTTTGTTTGGCTCCTTGAGGGACCATATGTGGGGAGTGAATCTAATTTAAAAGCCACACTCAGAGAGGTCGACTTTGTTTCCACCAAAACCAACATCTGATACAAGTAATAAGTAAGACAATATTATTACTTTTTTAAAGGACTAATAAGTAAAAAGTAACTTATTACACTTCCTGAGTTACCTGCCCAACACTAGACATAAATGGCTTTGGCTTTCTAATAGCATATAGCGTTCTGGAACCATAATGTGTGTCTTAGACAGCCTCCAAGCAACTCGTGTGATGATTCTTAAAGCTCAAAGTATTCTACTTATTAGTATAATCATCAGAATTAATTGTTGGATGTCTGAATAAATGCTTTTACCCTTCTATCTGATGGTCCTGCAGCTCTGATGTTTTATTAGAGAAACACTTAAGCTCTGAGATAAGTCTAAATAGCCCTAAAAAGTTGTTTGTTTTCATAGTTCCTTGAGGCTGGATGTGTGCATATCTGCACGGCTCCTCAGTCACCCTGCAGGGCATTATGTACACAATTGGAGGCATTGTTCTGCAAGATTCTCCTTATCGGTTTAAGATACTGCAAACTGCAGATCAGTGGCAGGCAGCAGCCCTGCTGCAGGTCGTGGTCCAGCTCCAGAGAAATGTACACTAAATGCAGTCACCATGAAAGCTCTCCACGTAGTTCACCACGTGGATGGTGGAGGATCTGCTTCCAGGTGGAGATGAGATCTGTTTGTGTGGATTTGTGTCTGACAGCTCCAAAAGTGTGTGTGTGTTTGTGTGTGTGTGTGTGCACATGTATTTGTGAAATCAAATGTTAGCGTACCAGAGCAAGGTTGTCGGATCACAAGTCTCTGATAAGTGCGATAAGACATCAGCATCTGCATCAATGTCTACAATGTCTATGTTTTCAGCGTCTTAGAATTGATAGAACTTTTGCTTACTATCTAAAAAATCAGTTGAAATCAGATGAATCATCATCTTGGGATGTGTTCACACCAGCCGTATTTAGTCCAGTTGAACTGAACACTGGAGCGTTTATCCCTTGGCGCAGTTCATATGGGTTGATGCTAACGCCGCACTTGAACTCTGGTGTGGACCAAACAACCACTGTCTGGTCCACCTCCAAGGAGTGGCCATGACGATTGAGAAAAGATTGTTAAAATATTTAATACGTGCTGTCCTACGAGACGTTAGCAGTCCTGTAAAGTCTATTCATATGCGCTCCAGATCAACACCACCATATACAGAATCTGATGGTGAGCTTTGCCTTTGTGAACGCAAACCGGACCAGTTGGAAAATTGAAAGAATGTATCATCCTCACATTGGTTCATTCAGGAACCGGACATTTAGGTGTGAACTCAGCCTTACTGAGTCACAGCTGCCATTTATTTTCTGTTACTGCATGGAAAATCCATTTAAACGCATTGTGAAATATCTCAAACGTGTACACAGTCAACATTGCATTTCTAAAAAGTTGTATTTTTGGATTCCCTAGAGAAGTAAGGAAGTGCCCTTCATTGGTCCTCCTCAGATGGTGTGTGAAATGGTGTGTGTCTTTCTTGCCTGGGAGGCAGAGACATTCTTTCGATCTTCACATCAAGACAAGATCTTCCCACAAGTCAGCTCAGAGAATCCTCAACTTGTATCCCGATTACTACGTGTGAAGAGGCAGAGACAGAGGGAGAGAAACAGACAGAGACAGAGGCACAGGGGGAGGAACGGTTGTGAGAACCAGATGGCTGTCCTTTGATATCTTCTCTGAAGAGGCCAGAAAGTCAGAATACAGCCTGAGACGGAGAGACAGTAACAGACTCACAGAGGTCCACATCACTGCGGTTTGGGTCGCTTCTTCAAATCCTCAAATCTTCAGCAGGCTTTGAATGCTTGAATAAACAGATGGATGCACACATACAGTACAGTACATACACAAATACATGAATGCACCCACAAAAATTACACTATCCACAAACACATAAAGGCAAACTTAAACTCGACCACATGCAGCTGAAAACAATGTTTTAACTCAGAGGACCAGTTAGTGAAATCAAAACTGTTTTTTTTTTAGATTTTACCAAAAGGGAATTTTGGTAAGTGAATGTGGGAAAATCATGACCGCCATCATAATAGTTTTAGTGGTTAAATACCTCGTGTGACCCCTCTGTTGATATGTAATCTATAAATCTAATCAATCATCCTTTTTTATATAACTGTCATCCTCTTAAGATCTGACATGTTGAAACATTAAGCAAAGATACTTCCATAATTTGGAAAAGTGTCAACATGATTCACAGAGACAATGGATTCTTGGTCTTTTAGACTTGACTTGATTTAGTGTCCCAGTGGGGACGATTAAAGAACGCTTTTATTGCAGGGATCAACCAAATGAGGACAAATCACAACACCCATTTTTAATCCCATCAAACAGCTGAACAGTGGCACAGACAGCTCGTCTTCTTGTGATACTTTATGACACTGAGCTTCGCCTGTAACATGCACATGGACACGCTGAACTCGCAAGAGAACGAAAGTTGTAAAAGACATTTATCACATTTCTCTGCATAAGAGTGGCTCAACCTACAACAGCCTCTGGCCATGTGTCAAAAATGTCAACACTTGGCCAGTTCTCCAGAGAAGTTGGCGTTTATGTAGGCTTAATATCGGATTGATCTGAAAAACGATGCCGTGTTCCTATGCCAGCCAGCCAGCCAGCCATCCAAGCCCAGATTGAAGTTTTTTTTTTTTTTTTTCTCTTTTCAGTAAAATTGCAAGCAGGTGTTCGTTCCGGCTTTTCTCTCCTCCTGCTACCCCCATAACCCCCCGCCTTCTCCACCCGCCCTCCACCTCATGCATGTAACATTAGTTCAGAATGTACCAAAACCTCCCTGGTTTAAACTAATTTTCAAAACCAAAGGTATCATTAAGATGTTGACCTGAGCGTGCACAAGCAGGAAATTAGATTAGTATCACTCTCGTTTTCTGTCAATACCTCACCACTTACTCTTAAATAGTCACATTCATATCATCACAGTCATATTATTTCTTAACAAAGCAAAGCAGAGGAGGGGAACTATGAGCAGAGTAATGTGGAATTTGATGGCAGGCCAGGCTGGGATGCAGTTCATTTGTGCTGCAAGTGAAGGAAGCACTGCAAAGTGTTTACTTTGAAACTCAAAGTGGGAAAAAGGGATAAAAGAGTTAGACTTTTTATGAATACAAAGTTGCATTGCAATGTGACACAATTATGAGTGAATTAGACAACCCATCCTCAAGTGTTGAATATGAATACATATAGGCAGATGCTATTTATATCAACGGAACAGGCAATGTGATTATATATAACCCAGCATGGCAGAAACAAGCACCCAGGTGTCCGTAGCCAACAATACTATTGGCACTCTTCTGCATGCTAGAGACAAACCGTTGTCTTTTTCTAAACCTAACCGAGTAGTTATGTTGCCTAAACCTAACCAAACTGTGACTGAAAACTGAATATTATAATTTAAAAAATTTAAATATTAAGTCAACCAGCTCTAAAAAATGTAGTCAACAATGACTTGTACTTTCACACTTGACAAAATCCCACTCTTCTGTGAAAGAGGCCTGTACTTATTCTATCACACCTCTTGTCAAGTGTGAATTTGTTGCTATTAATTGCTAGACTTAGCAGGGTGAATAGCCCATTAATTGCTGTGTGCCTATTCTCACCTGGGTGTAAAAAGAAACTCCAATACCTCGACATTTAGCCAATTGATACTCACAGCCAAGCAAAACTGTGCAGGTTCGATTTAAAGCAGTCCTATTTAATTTTATCTTAAATGCACAATATGTAATTCATGAAGTTGTGTGGCATCATGGGAGTTGTTGTGTTCATAGTTAAACTACCATCATTACTGATGAAAATGTTCACAGACAAGGTTATATTAAAGTTTGTTTCATGTTATGTTGCGTTTGCAGACTTCCTTCCTCACTGATGTTGGTGACATATCCTGTGTTTTCCCAGGTGTTATAGCAATTAGCGGCTGGAAAATCTGGAGTAACTGTAAAGTGCAGAAGAGGAAGAGTCAGCAAAGTCAGAAAAATAAATCAGTATTAGTCAGCTATAGTGTAATATACTGTATATCTAATGTTTGTTAACATGAGCTAACATTAGCCACCGCAAGCTACCTGTCACACCAGACCAAATAAGGAAGCTTTCGTGGCAGCAAAACCTCTGAGTCTGTTGGATTATGCAATGGGGCATTTTATTGCTAGTAGTTTCAACTTTTCATTTGTAAGAGATTGTGGTATTTCTTATTTCAAAAGGGACATATCTTGCCTTAGATAACCAAAACTTTTGTTTTGTTAAAATTAAACTTTGAAGCCAATTTGCACATCCTCCTCACTGCACGATGCTGCTGCTTGTACATAGTTGTACATAGTTCCTCCCTTGTCAGGCTTAGAATGCAATATTTGCATTACTACGCAACCTCTCTGTGTAAGTAAAGGTTTAGGATACACTTTTTACTTTTGAATGTTCCATGATTTCTTCAATAATCATACTTATTTTTTGCATGTAAAGGTTTTTATTGCTGCTTGGCGAGGTGTAATTCATGGTTCTCTCTCTCCAACTCATGCTTGAAATCAATTAAATTGATATGCTTGTGTATTAAATCATGACAGGAGAAAACATCTCAACTTTCATGAGCATTTTTGGAAATACACAGTGTGTTCTCTGTGCTGTAAACAGAACGAAAAGAAGCAGGTGCCAGGACTCGGGGTTCTCTCTTGTGTCTGCAGCATTACACCAGTATTTCAGATCAAACAGTAGATAAGCTTGAATAAATGATCCTAGTGGTAACTTTTACAGGAAATGTGTCTCTTTTCTCTTCCTCTTTTACCCTTTTGCTCCTGTCTCCTTCCTGCCTGTCCCCAGTTTTCCCTTTTCCCTGTGACTGTACCCCTGAACTCAGTCGCACAATAAGGAAATGGTTGTAGTGCTTCTTTTCAAATCCACTGCACTCCCTGCTCTATACAAACCCAGCTAACTCTCTCCTTCTTAAATTCACATCTCTCCTTCATCATCTTCACTCTCCATCTTCCCTCATTCCTCCAACCACCTCTCACCTCCCCTCCTTCCTTCTTTCATTCTTCGTCCTTTGTGTCTTGGCGTCCTCTCTCGCCAAAAAAAGGCTCAATTTGTCTCGATGTATCTGGGAAAAGCTCTTTAAAAGGTGCAGCCAAATCCCTTGGATATGGAGACGGCGCTTGTCTTTTTTCACCCCCTAGCAGGTTGAGATTGATGGGCCACGTAAGTGGTCCTGTTCTCTCCAGCTATTAAACGCATCCATCAACCGTCTTCTCAATTATTAAGATGAGATAAACAGCAAGGGGGAGTCTAAGTGCTGGATTGCATGCTTACTGCTGCTGCTTCAAAGTGATTAAACAGCATTTAAGAGGTTCGGGCTCCTCACTCATCTCCTCCCTTAAATGTAGTTCTGACTGATGCTACGTTTCGCAGGAGAGGCCATCAGGATGTTTGTATGTCTTAGCATCAAGCCCAAACGCCATTCTTTGTTGAAAAACTGATGTTGAGCTGAGCTGAGCTGAGCTGAGCGGCTAAAACTCATGATGAATCACTGAGGAGATTGAGTCTGTGAGAGAAATAACGTACGGCTCTGTACGGCTCATTTCCTTTGAGTTAAATTGTCCTGGTAAAGTATTCCCCTGCGAGATGGAGACTGTGAATTTCAGTGGGATGCTCAACTTGTAGTCAAGGCTGTACTGACACATCTGATGTTTTGGCAAGACAGGAATGTTAAAGTTAGAATTTAAGTTAAAATACCACATATGATAGATTCAAAGAGCTATTGCACGCAACTCCTAACATTCAGACAACTGTAAGGAATCAAGTGAAAGTGAGTCAGTAGCCAGTGAGTTTTAAAGTATAGAACATATATTGTCACCTGACACAAACAACATTTAAAGGGGCACTACACCAATTTAAAACACAAACTTTAGTTCATCCATCACAAGGAGTACTGCTAAGCCTCTTAAATCAGTTATATAATTTGTTCTGTGCAGGTAGCTTCCAAAAGTTTGAAAAACAACCCCAATGATGTCAGGGTGCATTTTGGGACTTGGATCCAGCATTTCCATACTGAAGACTAAGAATCAGGATCTATCTTGGCCTCTGAGGTACCAATTTTGACAATTGTTTTAAAAATCTGTGTCCTGTGAGAATTTTCTGGTAGAGCAGTAAATTGATGGGGTAGCTCTTTCATAGCACTGTTTCATCCATTCACTTCACTTCACTTTTGTATTGATTAGCATGTTAATGTCACGATGAAAAGAAAAATGTCTTTAAACCTTTTACGATCACATCCCCAGTCATATTGTGCACCATTCAACAATATATGCCAGAAAATACAAAAAAAAATTCTTTGTATTCTTATGTCAAAATCATATTTTGTTTTCCTCCTGTAAAACAAAATATATTTGGCTACATAGGCTGGAAAGATTCGGTTTGTCCTTCCTTCCTATCCTGTTTCATTCAGAAATACATGATGATATGGAAGCTACATGCTGTTTCATTTGAACTGTAATATTTTGTGTCATTGACGGATTAAAGTCATTGTTCTATATTGTATTAAATTAATAAAATATAACTATATCAACTGTAGGCTTCCCCTGGGATGAATGAAAATGTATGACTGAATGCAATGCAATGACTTTAATCACACATATGTGTGTGCAGCAACAGTGTGCACAGTACTGTACTGTACTGTAAATGTTTCAGGTACTGGCTGTGGTCCAGTACAGTTGCACTTCTTGTCCCATTTTTAATAACTTTCTCCTCATTTATTGCTGATAGCATTGAGTTTTATCTGCATTTGATCTGATATTTATTTGAAATTCTTGACAGACTGAGGTCATCATAACGCCAGCGCCAGCTGCACATGACTCTCATTGGCAGCTTTGTCACAAATTAGTGCTTAAACTTGAAAAGTTTAGTTTTCTTTATCTGTCATTTGAATATGAATGTTTTCATCATTATGAATTGAAAATATACACAACAAATTTGCGATGAACAAATATTTGTATAAAACACATTAATGATAATGGTGAGTTATTTCCTGTCATGCGTCCATTACAGGCTTTTATCAACACATGGCTTAGTACACAAGTAAACACAGCTATTGTGTTGCTTTCATCCACAGATTTAGTTTAGTTGATTTACTTTGGCACCTTAAGCATGCACATGTGCTCATATACAGTGTGTATGCACACACACACACACACACACACACACACACACACACACACACACACACTTGGTGTCTGTCTTTAGTGGGTGGTTTTCATTTGCTTCCTGTGGCCTGCTCGCCATACATTGCACCGCAGCATTCCACCAGAACAATTTATGGATTTTATTAGATTTCTACGGATGTATGCCTGTAGCATTGTTGGAAAACTGTGGTGATGTCCAGGATGAGGTTAGTTGAATGAACACGCACACACACACACACACAGGCACTATATATCAGTTCCATCTGCGTCGCCCTATTGAGAGCTATCAAGGCCAGCAGCAGCTCAGTCTAATTGGACTGTAGTCCCCTCAGCTTTCTGCAGGGTAACCATATCTACAGCTTCCACTGTCTGACCAGGAAATTCAGCGGGACAGGTCCCTTCCAAGCTCTGCCAGCAGGAATATCTGCTTTTTAGCCACTATTTCAAAAATGTGAAACATACAAAGAAACACACATACTTCTTCTGTTTTCTGATTAGGACTCCCATGTGTCTGACAGTTTTCCTGCTAACTGAAAGATTCTTTGTCGGTCTCGTGTTTTCCAGGGGGTCAACTTGATGTCTTCTTGTGCTGTAATTAGCGTATTGCTAAGCCTGATTCAGTTTAACTTATTTTTTCTTGTCTCTAATCTTTATCTCCCCATCTCTATCTCTGTTACGGCTGCAGCCAGCACGAGCCCCATGTGTCAAACCCTCCTTGTAGTGTTTTGATGTGTATGCTGAGTAGGATGTGTGGTCCATGGGACAAGATTGGCTCCAGCTGGTGAGGTGTTGCCCATCCTCGCTTCCCACCTCCTGCCTGATAGGCTGAGGATCCTGATTGGAGGAGCACCCATTACAGCACTCCAATACAGAGTTTGCAATCAGGGACTGCAAAGGCAATGCCTGGGCAATGTGCCTCTCATTATTGTGTCAGCCTGGTAGATATGAATTGTTTTGATGACTAGTATTGAGGCACATATCCATAGTCAGTGTATTACCACAGATGGTGGTCGGAATACCCCCAGTTTGTAGAGGCAGCAGGAGTACTGGTGTAGGAAGCTAAGCAATGCGCTGCTATGGTGAAGGTCAGGAGCAAAATATATTTTAGCCACTTAGAAAAAATCTGTATCAGTTTAAGTGTGCACTATTTTTAGAATATTTTACTTGCTTTACCTTGCCATCAGATGGCCTTTTCCAACAGGAAACTGCCATTATATAAGCCAAATATCACTCTCACCAAAGCAACCAGAGTCCTTTGGCAAAAACAGTAATTTTATCCTTTACATTGAGGTCACACAATAACACAAATAAACTAACCAACCAGCAATAAACCAGTAACTCACATGTTCTACAAAGTAAAATGACACAATCATTTTTGGTGTTCTTTTGGAAAAGTTTCTTGTACCTCTTAGTCCCATTTTAGTTATATTTATTTCTTTGATTGAACAGCATCCATCAGCCCTTTCTCCTGTAGTCAAATGGGGTCAATTTGATTTTAAGCTTGTGAAATGACGTTCACAAACAATTTCACAGCCTGCAGTTGCATATCACCTATTGTGTGCATGTAAAAAAAAAAAAGTCATGTATTTATCCAAGTTTGTGAACGTGCAATCAAGTTTTGCAGCTGTAGAATATTCTTTGCATGTGTAAAAAAAAAAGCTGTGTAACAACAGAAATATTTTGTGCATCTATGAAAATGTTTTGTGCACAGAGATATAAGGTGTGCATGTGTACAAAGGTTTTGTAGTTGTAGAAATGTTTTGTGTATTTGTAATTAAAAGTTGCACAGAAATATTTTCAACAGTGAGATTTCATGAGGTCAGACACTCAAATTTCCTACCTGTTTATGTGACCCTGATGTTACAAAGCCACAAAGGCATGATTTATGAGTACAAATTTTGACCTTGTTTTTACACCTGGCTTTCTGGTGTAAAAAAAAAAAAAAGCTGGGCTGTAACAGTCTCTTTTATTAAGCGCTTTCAGATGATGAACTAACTTGCTAAAGAGACATACTCTTTAAACAGTTATACTTATTTGCTTCAAGTTAACGATTATATTCTATATATTCTATATGCTCATGTTAATCAATTTCCAATAGCAAATACAGCAAAGCATATGATAAACATTCCAACACAAGTGCACAATCATTGCACACAAAAGGGGCACCTGTTACATAAAACCGTCTCCCATAAAGTCGTCACAGTGACAGGGAAAGACGTGAGAGAATGTCTGCATGTGTTGCTTTTTACCTGACGGACATGCATGAATAATTCACCTCATGCCACAACAAGAAACAGGATGTAAATCTCTGTCCTGCTGGCATGAAAGTCAAAAGGTTATCCCAGGTAACACATGTTGGATAGATGGAAGGATGGGGTGAGCAAAGGACAGCCTGATTTTTTTTTTTTTTTTACTTTAAAGACATCCTGTGGAGAAGAACTGAAAGAACTGGTGTTAGTTTGTTACTATGCTCACAACCACTCACGTAGAATCAGTTCCTCCTCCTTGACATGTTCATAATCCCAGTGTCATGTCGAATAGGAGGCTGAAGCATGGCAACATTGTTGAGTGTTTGCTCAGAGCCAACTGGGCCGTCACCCTGCTAAACCACAATCACTGACACATGTAGAGGTTTAAAGGCATTAACCTCAGTGTGTAGGACTGAAAACCACTTCCTCTGCCTCTCAGCTATGGTCGAACAGGATAGGTACATCCAGGATTGTATATGTGAAGTTTTGCAATACCGATAATCTGGAACTCCTTACAGTAAACTGTCTTAGTCATTCATCTGTTTCCTGAAACTAGGTCCAAACTACTTTGCCTGTGATAAGATGTAACTATTGCCAGGTTTACTGATCAGCTTGGAACAGGAAGTGTTAGAGGCAGTTTTGATTTCTATTAATTGATTATATGATTAGAAATAAACAGGTTTGTCTGAGTGAACAGGGGCCGTGTGCAACCCTCATCATGTCGGACATATTGTACTCAGGCTGCAACACTTCCTCAAAGGATAAACTTCTACTCTCAGACATTATATCAGTTTGCGTTTGTTTGACATAGCAATCGGAGCTCACTGTATAGCCAGACTCAAAGGTTTATATACAATAGACTTGTAAGGAAAACGGAGTGTATAGGGTTTTCTCTTTTTAGAATGGGGACCTTTTTGCACACATGCTGCATGCAGACTCAGGTTGTTCCAGTCAAACCATGTGTCTCTTTTCTCTCTCTCAGTCCCTCCAATCTGTCACAAGACTGTCAGAGAGAGTTAAACTAGCAGAAAAAAGATTATGGAGAACAATGGATTCCTGCAAAGGACAAAGGAGTATAACCAATGAGACAACAAAACAAAGATGCAAAACAACCAAGAAGCATGGAAAGAACCACAAGTTAATAAATAAGAATTCTATGCTGAATTAACATCAGGTTGTTTTTACAGTACCACAGTGGAACATTTTTCCATATTATCGTGTCAAAATCTGCAATGATCTGTTTTTATTGTGGTTTTCTGGCTGGTATTCATAGACACCGCAGGCTAATTAAGACAAACTTTGTGTCTGAACTAAATTTCAGCAAGTATCTCCTCGAAATGCTATGAGTCATAGCATAATCGCAATGCATTATAGTGATAGTGTCTCTCACGACTGCATCACATGAGGCCATGATTCAGGGATTTTTTTCTGTTTAGTATATGAAACCGCTTTGTTGTTACAGATGAATTTATTGTGCCATTGACTTTGTTCCTGTACTGTAAATGCTGTTGAGATGCAGGTGAATCTATACCTAGCTACCTAGTTACTCTCACTTCGTCTTTGCTTGTTGCACTGGCTGGACTATGTTAGCGTAGCATAGGAGAGGACACAGTAAGTAGTCAACAGTATGTTTACCTGCAGACTAAATAACGCAGCTCATCACAGCAATGACTTTGCGTAGTATACATGCACAGGCGTGGTTCTATGAGGGTGTAAATGCATGCATTGCACCCTCTGTTTAATATTTTGCACCCTCAGTTGAATTTTAATAATAAATGCCAAGTGGTAGGTGGCAGGTCATGCATCTGTGGTGTCTGCAGCTGTCCGTACACGCCTTCGTTTGAGAGTATATATTCAGGTCACACAGAATGTCTCTCCATGTGCACCTTCTCCCCTGGTTCATGTATGCACAGCAGTGCAACATGCAAGTGTTATAACCAACAAGTTATAACCAACCAGTTCGAACTGTGTACAGGTTTGTATAGTTATGATGTAGCAGCCTGGTGTTGTTTTCAGGTGATTTAATGAAGGTAAACAGTGAATGATTTTTGAGTATAACAGCACTGTGATCTGGTGTGGCACTTCTCAGAGGCTGTGGATTTATCAATAAATGCATGGGTGCTTTTGACTCACAAAGCAAACTGTTGATGAAAAGGAATGCTGCAATCGCTCATTAATGTTTCCAACTTTTTCCAGCTGTTTTCCAGCAAAATTTGTTCATCAGAGACCACACTCAGACCTGTAACACGTACTATTCTTGATTGCTTTCGCCAACCTGCACTATGAATACTAGTGCACCCCCCACTATTTTGAGGTGCACCCTCAGTCATTTTGTTCTGGACCCGGGCCTGTACATGCATGTAAAAAGGAGGAGTGCCCACCCTGTGCCCCCTAACCAACAGTTTCAAACCTTTTTAAACCAGGGTCATTTTCCAAGAGACACTTTTTATGACTGCCTACAAAAATCTTCCCAGCTACAAAAACTAAAAAGTGATCTTTCTCAGCTAAAAACAGCCCTAAACAATCATTTTGTTGGAATTGTGGTTTCCATAACACTGATCAAATGGTTTAAATTATACTACTCCATAAATACATAATGTCAAACTGAATCAATCAATCAAGGAAAATCACAAAAGGCATCATCATAATTACTGCCATCAAGTGAAAGTGTGATGTAGATCATTAGCGAAATGTTTAGACAGACATCATTCTCTTGGCATGCCATGAATGATTGCAGAGAATTAATAACAGATACATAATTTTACAGTATATCCGAGACTCATTAAGCTCTGGAATGAGGAGACAAGAATGTGAGAAGTGGTTAGTGGGGCCGGCTAATTGATGTTAAATGGGAGACTATGTTGTAGACATAGCTTCCAGATAATATGCCAGAATCCCATACTGTACATATTCTTCTTTGTTTAACTTTGTGGGGAAAAATTCCTGGGGCTTTCCCTGGCTTTCATAACTCAAGCAAAGCTGACTGATTTTTGGATCAGTGTAAATTCTCCGAAAACTAATTTTTTCCTCTCATCTGTCTTGTTACTGAATATTCTTTATGTACACAATAAATGGACTGCTAAATCTTGACATGCTATTTGATCCAGTGGGGTTCGGTCTATAAAAGGATCTTTCTTTGCTTTACTAATATCAGCTCCATGCACGCATATTTTCAATTTTACATGAAGAAATGAATGACAGACATATCTATTTATGTCATCTGACCAACTTCCCTCTCAAACCAGCAGGATTAAACCATACATGCTAGGTTTTAGAGTTTAAAACAAAAAAAATGCATATTTCTCACTGTCAGCATGACCCATTTTAGGAAGTCATCAATATTATAATAATAATTGTGAATGATATTACTGTTTTGGTCTTTGTTTGCTTTGACAGGTATGCTGAATAGCTCTGAAAGATTGTTATCAATAAACAGAAATAGAGGGAAAAAACAGTGGAACTTTATCTAATATGTTATTTCACCTTGAATGAGAAACATTTTTCTAGCATCTAATTTGGTATATCTGGCTCCAATCAGGGATAATTCAAGCAAACACAAATGGTTTCGTTTCCTAACATTTAAGATAAACAGCTCTTTGGTCTGGAAGGTCAGCCAAAAGCTTAAAAAAAATCCTTGGCTTGGTGTTTTTCACTCGGGTTGAGTCCTTCAGTGTTATTGTGTGTTGTCAGTGACTTCTTTTTGAGTTTGCTTAATAAATTATGAACACTTGCATTCCAATCAGGATCATTTAGGCCTCAGACAAAACAGAGCTGACCAGCTAAACACATTCCAGAGCTGATCTGTCTGATTTTACACCACATGAGACAGTCTCATTTTGGATTAATATTAAGTGATGCATACCATGGCTGCACTGTACATTCACTGTGCAGATGTGATATGCACACATTAGCCCCGACCAGTATGCAGCATCTTCCTCTCCTCTCTGTATGTGCATGCAACTACAAAAGAAACATGCATGATAAAATATGTGGCATACCATTGGAAACAACAGATTCAGGAAAGAACATAATCTTTGTGTTGTGATAGTTTAACCCAACAAATCAGATGCAATCAGTGCAGTGGAAATCATTCATCCTCAGGTAATAAAAATCTGCCTCGTTTTTACACAGAATAACCACACTTTGGATGGTTTGAAATAGTTTGGTTTACAGATACAGCTCACAGTATCCTGTAATTTGTCTGATTTTTGAGTGTTTCCACAGTTTTATTTATATTTTGGTCTCAATGCGTTACGGGCTAGATGTTGTAAAAGATACATTCATACACAATGCATTCATTCACAATCCACTGTATATGCAAACTGGTGCAATTCTTAGATGTTTCAACTGTAAATGACACATACACGTCAGCTCTACATTTGAATCACAAGCCGTGGATGTTTTCATAACCTCAAGATCCGGACCAAAAAGAGGTTGAGGGCCATATTCTGCAAAGTGTTTGGACAGAATGAGAAGCTAGAGGTTTTTATGACCTTTTGCTCTCATCTTCCCTTCACTGAAGTTCTACAGGTTTACAGCCCTGAGATGTGCTGTTGAGTATACGTGTGTGATGCCAGACCAAGCTGTTGCTGTTATTTCTTCCACCAGACAGCACGGCTGTGCAAACACCAGCAAATGGCAAATGAGGCAAATAACGGAAATGTTATTTCCTTTAAAAATATTAACTTGGAGATTAAAGCAGAGGCCAATCATTAGTGCCAGAGCAAATTATTACTCAGATTTTTGAGGTTCATATTTCAGAATTGGGACAAAACTGTATTTTAAGGCTGTTTTTTTTTATTTTTACTCTTCAATTATGCCGGGAAAATATAATTTAAAAGGTCAAACTCTTGGCTATTAAACCTTGTGACAGGCCAACCTCCCAGTGGTTATGTTTTTTTTATTAACTGTAGACTTCAACTCCATCAGATGGAAAATATGATGGAGTTGACGTCTTACAGAGTGGAGAAAATATTAAATTTTTTCATGTCATCTCATCACAGTTTCATTTAGTGAATTTGTTGAAAAATAGAAAGCTTAGCAGTGCTTGATCAGTGTTTCTGCCTTTTTTAAACCAGGAAGTGAGACAGGGAAGCTTAGCTTATAGCAAGCCCTTTTTGTGCCCTTTTTTTCCTCCTTTTTTTTTTGCGGGAAGTGGTTTGTCCCAATCCTCAAGAATGGGAGATTTATAAGGTGGACACAGGGTTTTAACCTTGCATTCAAATTGGTGACTGTCAATTGAGGTTTTACCCAGTGAGTATTTATGTCTGTTGAGGACGCAACCCTGACCTGTGGCACTCACCGAGTCTGAATTGCTGCAAAGTGTAAAGCACCGCACCTCCAAGAACCCTTGGGACCTGTGAACAAGAACATATAAAATGGGACTGGTGGAATAGGTGTATCTGTGGACTATTAACAAGAATGCTGTGGTAAAAATGGAGTAATAACGATTTATCAATTGCCATAATTTTTATGGTCAAGCCTGTGGGTGGAAGCCGTGCAGTACGATAAGACTGGAGATGCAAACAGCTGAAATGAGTTATCTTCACAGGGTTTTTTAGGGATAAAGCCAGGAGTTCAAAAGAGTCATTGCTCTTTTATGTGGAATAGAGAAATTTTTATTTTGTAATGTGTTTAGCAGTTGTTTCTGATTAGGATGTCTCCTACTGTAGCCTCACTGTGAAGGTATGCCCAGCCTGTCTGAGTGGGAGGAAATCCCTGGACAATCCAGTACATAGACCCTGGGGATGCTTCAGAGTCCCCGGAGAAAATTGAGGATATAGTGTATGTATGAATAAGGCTGTGTTCTTAGTCTGCTGCCACCACGACCTCAATCTGAATAAAATGATCAGTGATGGAAAATAAAATAGAACTGTTTCATTTTCACCTTTGCACCTTGAAATGAACTTTTCCATAGGATTCAAACTGATGCACAATACGTTCTGGGGAATAATAGGGGACTAATTTAATCTTTGACTGTAAAATATTTCAAACTGTGCCTCCCAGACTTGATGTCATGATTATTGTAAAACACAGTGGAGAGAATGCAGAGCAGAGTTCAGCAGATGAACGTAATTAATCAAAGGGATAAACAAGGAGACAAGCTTAAATCCAGTTAGATGGACTCCCCCATCTCTCAGTCCAAGCTTAGCTAGCTGATAAGAGAAATGGGAGGTGAGGTGCTTACTATCATCAGCCACTCAGAAATTAACTCCCCATTGAACCAGAGAAGTTAGGATGAGGATTCTGATACTGGTGTTTTGATAAAGAGGCTTGCAGTGTGTTTTGCAACTTTATTCAGATGTTCACTTGATGTGTCGTCATTTGACCAGTGACACTGAGCTCACAGGATGTCAAGAACATAGAAGGTGATTGAAATTCAGTTACAGATACTGGGGGATTTCTAGTCAACAAGCTAACATAGTTGGTTAGCTAATGCCCAGGGTCCCTTGTTCTATGGTTACTATTAACCCTACCCCCAACTTTAACCCTAACCCATTATGTGCCATTTAGAGCTGGGGAACCCGGGAACATGGGACATTGGTACATAGGACCCAGGGAACACAGAAAAATTGGTATATTGGAAATTGAGAACATAGGACCCCAGGATCATATGACCCTGTGAACATAGGACCCTGGGAGCATAGGACCTTGTGTACATATGACCCTGTGAATATAGGATGACTAGCATAGGGTCCTGGGAACATAAGACTTTTGGAACATGGGACTGTAGGAAAAAAGATCTTGGGAACCTCAGATCTTTGGAACATAGAACCTCAGGAACGTAAGACCCTAGTAATATTGGACATTGGGAACATAGGACCATGGGAACATGGCTGGGAACATAGAGCCTTGGGAACATAAGACCCTAGTAACATTGGACCCTGGGAACAAAGGACCTTGGGAACATAAAACCCTGGGAACATAGGAATAACCCCATGAGATGAGTTTAATGTAATGAGAAAACAGACATTAAATCACACATAAAATGTTAAGGACAACACAATTTTATCCAGGACTTATTTTCATTTGATGAAGACCAGAGACATCCACTTGAAGATAATGTTATGAAGACAGAAGAATTGTGACTCAACTTCCCCTGTAAGTGGTATTAGTTAGATGAGTTTGTCTAAGTTTGTGTTAG
This sequence comes from Lutjanus campechanus, assembly GCA_027495735.1. Lineage (NCBI taxonomy): Eukaryota > Metazoa > Chordata > Actinopteri > Lutjaniformes > Lutjanidae > Lutjanus > Lutjanus campechanus. The sequence continues at coordinate 3,326 of JAJHUR010110791.1, read as the reverse complement.
CTTGCTGGATAAAATGCTTCAGCTACTGTCACAAGTTTATACAGTGATGTTACTGCAGTATACTGTACAGCATATTGATGATTAATAAAACATACACGGCTTGGTGTTGTTTTAAAAGGAAAGTTAGCTTCAGCAAGGTATCTAAATGTAGGCTACAAAATGAAACTATTTTTATAAAGTCAGAGCAGAGAAACTAGGGCAGACTTGACATTTGAGCATTCTGGTGTTTATCTCGAAGAAAAATTTGTCTCTTGGTTGTTGTTTTATATTTAGGGCCTAATAATTTACATCTGTTACATCCTGCAGTTTAAGTAATCAGATGACTTAACCTTAAGTAAGCAGGTCATGTGTTGCTTGCCAACAAAATGCACATTAACAGACAGATATTTGTTCACAGCAGCTGGTAGACCAGTGAAGACAGAAGTTTAGCTTCCTCAGCCAAGAGCAGGCAGGTTATCTTCATTTCTATCAGGTTAGCCATCCATGGAGCCAGATAAATCTCCTCTCCATCCCACGCTGTGTGGAGAAGGTCTGAGGCATGTCTGGGGTGTGGGACTGTGCTAATTGGACCTACACGGGGCAAGTTTTATAAACTGATAAAGAGTTGTGTGTTGTTTGCAGAGGGAAAAAGAGCTTAGCTGACTTTTTTTTTTTTTTTAAATCAATGCTCTGTCAAAATGGCAGCTTGTTATGCAAGGTTAAGCAGCCATATATTTTGAGAACCTGTAAAAACAAACATTGCTTTTATTTTAAAAAGTTAACTGAATTTGAAAAGACAGGATAAGATAATTTTTTAATGATTCAAAATAAATAAACTTTTCTGGTTGAATAAACTTGATTTTAAATCAGTTGTACTTGAGAAAACATGTTCAGTAAGCTTAAGTTATTTAATTAACCAACAATTCTTCGGTCACACTGATGAACATTTATAACATTCAGCATTTACTATAATTTATATACCTGTCTTGAAGTGCATTGTAGACAGACAACAAGTTTCCATTATATATGTTTTCTTCAAACTATCAAAGGGAAGGGTCTCAAGAGAGTTTTAAGTCTTAAACAATGCATGCTGGGATGTCTGCTGACATGGCTAAACTTGATTTAATAAGTGAACTCTGTACAGTACATCCTGCTCCTCATTTCAAGTCAAGGACTTGACAAACTCATGTTTCTGAAGTGTTTTGAAAATAAAGAAAAATTTTAAGAAGATTTGCTGACTACAGTGCACAAACCTATGTAATATGAAAAGAAAAATGAGCGATGATGAATTACAAGACAATGTGTCTGAAATTATGTGCAACATATCAAATATTTAACTCAAAATCGCCACAGATAATCCTTGAAACACACAGATATAGAATACAGGATATTGTCATCAGTGCTATTAGCATAGGATTTTGAATTAGATTTTAATGTATTTTTAATTCAAGAAAATCCCAGCATATCATAAAATAAGATAATTTGTCAATTTCTATTTTCTGTGGGTGTATGTGTATAAATCTGCCACTGCTTCTTACTTTTTGCAGGAAATATCTGCTTGTTCCAAAGGAAGAAGCTGGACTTTTCTTGATGGGATGGCATCTTGTTGTTTACCTTTGGATTAAGCAATGAGGACTGAGTCAACACTGTCCCACTTCTTCATCAGTCATTCTGTGCCTCCATCCATCGGTCCCTCCATCCATCCATGGGCTCTGGAAAAACACTCACACTCCTCAGGTTCTGGGGTTGCAGTCATATGTGTAACAACAACATGATGCTGCAGGAAC
>JAJHUR010110790.1:0-15318 GCA_027495735.1 Lutjanus campechanus | reverse complement strand
CAACGAAAACACAACAATTCTTATTTTCAGGAGATTGAACACTAAAGAAAACACAACAGTAAATACTGAGGCTGATATCCATGGGATAAAATTAAAAACGGCTATCATGGTATCATATACATGCATTTTGTATGAAAGGTGAGTGGTTATTGCAGAAAAATATGATTTAATAAAACATCTTAAAGGTAGAATCAGTAGGATTTGTCCAAGCTATTCATAAACACACCAGAAAGTTACCAGGATGTCAAATACCAACATTTTGGGTTGGTTAAGTGTCCCGAGCATGGCAAAATATTGAGGAGAAATAAGAAAATACAGGCAGAGGGCTGCAGTGTCGCTGCAGATACAGACACAACTACACACTTCCTGTTAGTCAGAAAGTGATGATCGAAGAGGATTATGTTTGCATTGTTTTATAAGAAAATGTTGCATATTGTACCTTTTAATGAAGTTGGCTGAGTACCTTTCTTATTCTGTCTTGTTTCTGTGGTCCACAGTCCATCCAAAGGAGGCTGGAGGAGATTGAGGTGACCTTCAAGGATTTGGAGGATAAGGGTGTCGTGCTGGAGCGAACTCTGCGAGGAGAAGCTGGTAAGACCGCAAACCTTAACCGCAGACCTGTGATTTTTCATTCCTAATATACTAAAATACATACTTAATAAAGAATACTGTTATTTTTAATTTTCATATTAAATATGTTGGATTATATTAATATATTTTTTATCGTTGCAGTGTTTATAAAGTTCTCACTGTATTTGTACTATTTTTAACCCCAATTCCACTTGTTTTCTTTCTTTATTCTGTCGTATTTTAAGTTAATTATCTGGCCTATATATTGCTAAAATCTCTCTTTTTTCTTTCTTTTTGTTTACGTGTCACTTTTTTTTGTCAATTTAAACGCCCATTTCCAATGCCAATAAAGCCCCTTTGAATATGATTTGGAATTTAATAATTAACAATCGGTTTAAACTAATTTTCACACAGATTTTCCGCCCCCATGCAACCAAATGTTGCTGAGTTATGTGTCACAGTTTTGTCATTGAAGTCCTCTCTCTTCTGGTAGTAGAAGCTGAAGAGAGAAATACAGAGAAAACACAAATGAGGAGCTGAGCTGCTGATTTATTTATTTTTTTTAAGTACAAAACTTGACTAGTGACTGCTCTGAAAATGGCAAATAGAAAAATTACAGGCAAACATCAGATGTTTACTTAAAAAAAAAACTGATCTGATCAGTGTACTAAAATACTAAATACATGTACTGTATATTGATGGGGTTAAAATGGTTAAGTTTGCTGTTTATTTTACAGGGAACAGCCTCCAGAAATCTTTAGACACGCTTCATCACATGGATGTTGTGTCACACATTAAACATTAATCCTGTTCCACAACACTGTATCTGGAATTTCCATACAAACCTGTCTTCCTTTTTTTTCCTAAACTTAACAAACAAACATAGTGTGACACGCAGACGCCCACACACTGTATTTTTCCACTTCCAGGCAGCAGCGGCTCTCCTGACATGATCGAGCAGTGGATCCAGCTCGTCCACGAGAAGAACGCGCTGGTTTCCGAGGAGTCTGACCTCATGGTGGCGTAAGTGCTCCTCTCTGTTGGCTCACAATTCAAACAGTGATGCACAGTAAGAGCCTGTGGAGTCTCGTTGGGAATACAACAGAGCTTTTGTGCGGAGTCGGAGTGACACACAAAGTCCACAACAGCAGACTTCCAACTCAGAACACTGTGGTTATTGTTTCCTCTCACCAGGGTAGCAACCAATCAACCAACCGCTCTGATGATGACCTGCAGCTATATAACAGGATGCGATGTTGACGTGACTCAGCTGATGTTTGTTTTTCTCGCAGGTCTCGACAGCTGGAGCTCGAAGACAAGCAGAGCACGCTGGAGCTGGAGCTCAGGAAATACATGGAGCTGAATGGTGTGTACTTCAGTGTGCACATACAAGCACATTTGTTGTTGTTGAAGTTTCTTGAACGGGCCTTTTGATTTTGAAGCAGAGAGAGACCAGCCCAACTTAGACAACAAGCATCAGTTGTTTTCTGTCAGGGCTACTGAGACAATTATTGTCTGAACATCAGTGCTTTGGCTTTCCTGCTCAATCCTGCAAACAGTCTGTGTGTTTTGTAATTTACCGTCGTTGTGGCCTGTTCTTTGAACTTATTTTAGACTGCGCCACCTGAACAGGGCTCAGCTTTGTGACTCACACATCAAACAGTGCAAATCACAACACTGTAGCCGCAGAATCTGTTGCCTGCATTTGGCTGATTTATTCTCACTTTAAACGATAAAAAGGTCAAAGCATTTCCCGGGTTTCTCGTGAAGTAAAACGCTGCACCGATGCCGTGTGCTGCACACATTTCCCTACGTGTTCGCGAAAGAAAACCTAGACTCGGTCCCACTTCATCCTCTATTCATCATCCGATTAACCACAATATCCAAAACATCAATTCATAAGTCAAGAGAAAATATTTACCACATCTCAATGAATTAGTTAATTATGAGGATCATTTGTAATCAACACCAAAAAAATGGCTTTGTAATTATATTGGACCTGATATAAGACTATTTGTTTATGGAAAGGTTTTTGAAAAAGTGGGGAATATTATATTCAAGGACTAAACATTTATGTATTACCAAAATTTGATATTATTTAAGGCAGAGAATACCAGTGTCACACCAGCTCCTACAGATAATGTTGACTAACGGGTTGTTTGTAGCCTTCATGTGGCTTGGCTAGTTTCTTCAAGTCAGTTGACAGTATGTATTTTACTCATCCTTTAATGGACAGACTCTTATTCTCGTACGTACTTTAAAAACTTTATTGTCTTTTTTATAATTGCTCCTTTTGTCCAAACTGGCCACAAAGAGATTCCTCTTTAAAGAGCTTTCAATTTAAGAAGTAAAGAGAAAAAATCAACAGTCTTTGTTCTCTGCAAAAACACATTCTTAAGTTCAGCTGAAGCTAATTGATGCTCAGCAGTCTGTATCTACAGACAGTGTTGCTGTAGTAGTATAATGTAGTGATGGTACAGAAAGAGGGATTTTTTTTCTCTAAAAAGTTTCAAGTGTTGGTTTAAAGTTCAGCTAACGCTAATAAGAGTTGATCAAATTATCACAGAAAGAAGATTCACATAATTTACATTTAATTTGCTCAAAGAACTGATCACTGTGCAGCCCAGTGAAGACAGAAAGAACAACTAAAGTGACCACCAGTGCTTTCAAACTACATATGGAAATATGACAATTGTTTTAAGACGGAAATAAAAAAATATGAGTCTGTCCTTTTAGAACGACCCAGTTTAACCTACAGGAGTCTCTGAAGGCTCATTTAAGGGTTGTTTTCTTTTTTCGCAGCCGTAGAGGAAATAAATTCCTGACACGTAAAAACAAGTATCTCTGGGAAACTTTCCCAACAGGACTAGTCTGAAAATGAAAAGTCTTTTTGCCAAAGAAAAGGGGTGTAATAAAAAGTGAGTTGTCATATATTTGGACCAATACAAGTCATATCTCCTCAGTCCTGGAGGGGAGACGGGGGCAGAGTTGTCTTACAGGATTAAACTTATACTCACTACATGTGTTTAATGTACATCTGTGTTGTATTAGTGGTTGAATTTCACTGTTAATGTCAACTGATTTTCTTTTTGGGGGGGAGTGGAAACAATTTGTTAACAGAACACTGACATATATGACCTATTTATATTACCGATTATTATGTAAAGTTGATATAGTGAAGTTGTTATCAAACAGCAAATTAACACATCCAGCAGTTACAGAGCAACATTATTATTCATTTGGATTCTGGATTTGGCCACCTGGTGAATGTCCAAGGGAAAAAAAATATCAGGCTGTTTAGCTGCTAAATGCTCCGCTGTGTGCACCAGCTCAGCTCTAACTGTGTCTGTCTGCTGTCTGGTTTAGAGAAGGTAGTGTACACTGTGTTCTAGGGCTGCTTGGCTGAAAACAGCTTCCTGCTGCAGCTGAAAACAGAGCTGTGACAGCAGTGACAGTAACCAAAACAGTAAAGCAGAGCGCTGCACGGGTCCAGTTTTGCAAAACCGCACCAGCCTGCACCAAAACTGAGTACTGGAATCGTCCCGACCCGCCGCGACCTATTAATGCAAGTCTTGCGACCCAACCCGTTATTAAACACACACAGGCTACACAGTCGCTCGCTTGTGTTCTTGGAAAAGTATCTGATAATTGGCGCAGCACTCGTGCTTCTGCAGCTGTCGATTTGTTTCCTCAGCCACAATGAGCCGAGCTAATAACTTTTTGGCAATTTTCACAAGCAGCAAAGCCACCGAGAATGTTATTCTTACAGTCTCTGATCACAACAAATCTCTCTTAAACGTCTAACTTGGCCCTCAGTGTTATATTGTCCACAATTTTGTATTTGGAACCACTGGCTATTTTTGCCTTTATTTTGATGTAATAGCTTGCAGCTACCTACATTCCTGCCCCAGTATCCCATTTTTGGGCCGCATATGACCTTAAGCATCAAAGGTTGTGTTGTAGATTTTCACAATAAAAAAAAATCCTGTTGACTGATTAGACTTTATAATATTGGCTGATGTAGATGTTAAAAGGACAGTTCACCCCCTAAAATATATACAGTATATATATATATTTCCTCTTATCTGTAGTGCTATTTATCCATCTAGGTTGTTTTGGTGTACGTTGCAGAGTTTTGGAGATATCAGCTGTAGAGACGTCTGCCTTCTCTCTATTATAAGGGAACTAGATGACACTTGGTTTGTGGTGCCAAAAAATACATTTGAAAAAGTATGGAACATCTAGTTCCATTGTACTGGAGAGAAAGCAGACACTTTCACAACAGATATCTCCAAAACTAGGCAAAGGGGCAAAATATGTACTTTTAATTTTTGGGTTAACAGTCCTTTTAAAATACTGTAGTCATTTTCATTTATTATTTCTGTCAGGAAAAGTAACATATTTATTTCTTATCTTGTTTCTTCTTTTATAAGTGTACTTTTTTTAACCGTCACACAGCTTTTTTTGTGGGTTGTCTGGTGACCTGGTGCAGGGCTCTGCAGTAAAGTCGCGGCCCAGAAAGCTAAACAAGCTGAAACTCGCTATAAAGTGTCATAAAGGGATGATTCTCTGTAGGTTCATCATTACAGGCGACTCCTTTCACATTACCACGTTATTATCACATTGTCATTGTTACATTTTATCACTTATAATGCAATATTGATTATGGCCGCTTTAATCGCAGCGTAAAGGAAACTCCGATTTGTTTCCTAACATAAAAAATTATTGATTATGAAACTTATTTTCATATACTTGACAACTTTTTAAGACATTCAAACACATTTTTCTGTGGTGTGACAACCTCAGTGCTTATTTATTTTTGCTTTACACAGACTTTTAAAATGTGCACATGTGTTTTTCTGGCAGACAAAACACCGGAGCAGCAGGCAGATGAGGACCGGATCCTCCAGCAGCTGATCGAGGTGGTGGACATGAGGGACTCCTTGGTGGCGTTTCTGGAGGAGAAGAGGCTGAAGGAGATCAGCGAGGAGCAGGAGGCCTTCTCCATCAGGGAGGCCAAACGGCACTCGAAGGCGGGAGCTCAGGTCCACTGGGAATAAGGCTTTGACACACACACGCACACACACATCCGCTCGGCACAAACCTGTGTGTACAGCGCAGCAGATGCCCTTAACGTCTGCTGTATGCGAGACTTGCTGCTTTCAGACTTGGAACCTGAAACTTTTGAGAAGCCAAAGATGAGACTGAATCGTTGCGGAGGGTGACCCACCACGAGCGTTTTTTTTTATCCAACGAGGATAAAGAGTTCATGGAGGCTGAGTGAATATTATTTTCAATCTGCCCCCTAGAGGGAGACATAAGCCTGGAGATGCGAGGCTTTGAGTTAACGCGTCCAACCGCTCCTCAGCTGCTGTGACTGTGGGGTCACACGGCAGCAGACCACATACTGTATGAGAAAGGACCTCTGGTGTCTGCTGCACTATTTAACAACCACCACACAGCAGATGATCATTACCCAGCCTGGGACCTGGCCTGGTTTGGCGTCAGGAACATGTGACTCAAGTGCAAAGCCGAGACTCAGCTGCATAAAATCACAGCGGTGGGGAACCTGCAGTAGCCGGAGCCTTAGAGATAGATCTAGGTTGAAAACACAGGATAGATGGTGAATTTTGAAAATACTTTGATGTTGATTTTACTTGTGACATCATGAAAGTGCTACTATACACAATGACATTATATACATATCATAATTATATGTTTAGTATTTGTATACCGATTAAATTATAGAAATATGATGGAGAAAAAAAATAGTTAAAATATTAGAATTATTAAATTATGTTATAATTAGTATTCATGATTTCATTTTATTATCCAGTTTACTTTTCATTATTGAAATTTTATGAATTTTGTAGCACTGTTCACCATGTCCTTCCCTGACAGCGTGTTGGATAGTTAATCTCAGGGGTCGACCGTTCGGTCCTCTCGGATCAGAGTTGTGGTTTTCACCGATGGCCTTCAACTGTCGGCTGCTCTTTGACTGATGGTGTATTATATGGACACAAGGGATTCGGGTGGTGAATGAAAAACAGACTTTAACGGACTGGTTCATCTATTTATAAATGCCATCATCTATCATTTGCAGGTGTTCCTATTCATGCGCTGGCAGAATAGCCCAAATCGAGACAAAAAGACCAGTTTGTTGTTAGTGAAAAAGGAGGGAGCCTTATATACTCATTGTACCTGCTGCCATTTTGTGCCACCTGGACGGCACTTCACAGTAATCAAATAAAGATCACGCACTTTGATGTTTTAGTTTTTGTGTTTTTGATAATACATTAAGGTCTTCAGCAGTTCAACTAATGCGTGTCCACTCCGGTCGGGTGTTTTGTTTGTTACTGGGCTTAGTACCATAACCTTGGTCATGCACGCACAGAACTGTAGTTATATAAAGGGTTTGACTGCTGTTCCAGCTTCTAACCTCTAGGGTGCACACTTGTCCCTTTTAGACTGCCAGTAAACTCAGTAAGACACTTGGGAGTCTCCTCAGCTCATCAGAAAAGGAAGAAGTGTTCAGATCTTCTGTTTAAATTAAAAAGTAGCAATAGTACAAGGTAAAAAAAACAAAAAAAAACAAATAAAAGCAAAAAATCTGCACTGAAAATGTTACTTAAAGGCCAAGTGTGCAAGACTTGAGGGCATTTATTGTCAGAATTGGGCAGAAATGGAATATAATATTCATAGGTATGTTTTCATTATGTGTGTAATCACTGAAAAATAAGAATCAGTATGTTTTTGTTTACTTTCATAAAGAGCTGTGTTACAGGAGGCGCAGGTCCTCTTCCACAGAGGCCGCTATGTTTCACCGCTAAAGAGTTTTCCACTAAATACAAATACTTGACACCAGTCCTGCTCTCAAAATGTTACTTAAATAAAAGTACAAAAGTATTATCAGCTAAATGCATTTTAAAAGTCAAAGTCATGAAGCAGAATTCCCTTGTACAGTGTTAAACTGATGTATGCTATAATATTGGATTATGTTGCTGATGCTTTGATGTGTAAGCAGCATTTTAACTCTGTAGCTGGTTGAGGTAAAGCTAAGGTCCAGTGTTGCGTCCACTCTAAAGACGACCTTTTGTGTTTTTGAGTGAGTTTCGCAGCCACTGAGATTCTCCTTCACACTTGAGTAAGACAAGGTGTTTGCAATCTACAAGCTCACCGCTAGATGCCACTAAATCCACACTGTTTTACTTACTGTTTGGTTTTATTTATTTGTTTTACTTGTACACAGTCCAGAGATTGTGACCTGTTACCTTGAGCAGTGGTTCTCAAATATGGGTCCAGGACCCCCACGTCATCGTTAATGTTGGACTGGATAATCTTCTCTTCACATTTCTCTTGTTGGTCTTTCACATAACTAAAGTACAAGTGTCAATAAAAGACTATGTCAGATTATTCCAAGGGACATAGATGAGAGGGTCCCCAGTATATTTTCTATCTTGTAGGCGATCCTTGGCTGAGAAAACCTCTGACCGAGGGAACAGTAGGCCGGGGGAGAGGACTTCATTGCAGATTTTTGAGGCCTTATGTGCCACCTCGGATAAAGTGGATTAAGTAAGTAAATAATATTGGAAAACAAATCCTGCAAATCAAAAAAAAATCTTTCAAAACACTACTTGACTGTGTTTATTCACACGTCACGCTCATGTCCTTTAGAGAAGAAGTCCTTGTCTTTGTTTTTAATAGCACACCATTAAATAACAAATAACAAGTTACTTTAAATCGTTTTACAGATCATGTCCTCAAAAATGTGTAAACACAGGATAAGAGGCTATTTTTGAAAATAATGTGTGTGGGCACTATCAAATCACCCACATGGAAAAGTGTTTATTGTTTTAACCTCTGAAATAGCCTCACTTTAACACTTGTGTCTGTCTGACTAACTGTGAATATTTTCCACACCTTATGATCTGACAGAGGAAGCCGCGTGGAGGACGAGCTCCTTCTCTGGATGAACTGAAACGAAGGTGAATAATTACAGTGGATAATTACAGCGAAACTGCCCACATGATTATAAGTGATGTTTATTGTATAACACTCTTTAACACAGTTTTCACAAAGAAAAGAAAAAATAATCCTTTTTTTTTTTTTGGAGCAGTGATGAATTACTTTATATAACTTTGATTGTGTTGACGTATCGTGCATGGGTCACTAGTTTCATGCGAGCACTAACTTCAGTTTAATCTCAGGTTATGTGAGCAACAAACGCTTTTAGAACCCATTTAATTAACTTATGTAACACTTTATATACAAATCACGATAACTCCTTTTTGTTGTTGACTTAAATACTGATTTGATGTTTTGGGATGTCTGTAGATGTCTGTTCTTCTTTCTGTGAGAGCTGCTTCACTTCAGCTCTGAAGACTTTTCAGTAACAGATTATATCAGGCATTGAACATTACCTGATCCCTTTAGAGTAATCCCATTGACCCTTCGTTTAGGCGCAATGGATCTGAAGAGACCGAGGTAGTGTTAATTGTTTTGTTTTTCCTCCGGAGAATAGAGAGCTTTGTTCTTCGTCTCTTTAATGACATAAATGAAGCTGCGGTCTTGCATAATCCCACTGACTCGGCTTAAAAGTTCAAAGTGATCCTGATGTTTCTCTTGTAAGCCTGTTGGTGATGTAAGGTAACATGAGTCAGGCCGGGTGTCCGTGCTTTGTCAGCGTCTGTAGACACACAACACTGAAGGGATTAATCAGGTCCTTCAGTTAAAGTGTCACTTACTGTATCACTGCAATGTAGAAATACTGCATTCAAAATTTTGCATTTTAATCATCAGAAGTAGAAGTACTCATTGCGCAGAATGGCCCCTTTTAGTGTATCTCTGTTGAGCATAAGCCTGGAAGGGATCATGCGTTGGATCGTGTGTCTGCGTGAGCGTATGCATGTGTCCGTTCTCTCCAAAACTAATCTCAAGTGCAACTGAATGCATCAGCATAATATTTTTTGGGCACGTTATAACTGAAAAACTTTACAACATGTACAAACCCCAACTCCAAAAAAGTTGATTAAATTGTCACTAAAAACAAAATGCAATGATTTGTACATTCTTTTTGACCTGTATTCAAATGAATATAGTACAAATATTGAATGTTCGAACTTATAAACTTTGTTTTTTATAAATATTCACACATTCTAAATTTGATTGCTGCAACACAGTCCAAAAAGGCTAGGACAGGGTCAACAAGACTGAGAGAGTTGTGGAATGTCATGTGGAACATTTCACAGGTTAACAGGTTAATTGGTAACAGGTGACAGTGTCATGATTGGCTTTTAAAGGGGCGTCCTTGAAAGAGGCAGTTGTTCACAAGCATGGATGTGGGGAGGTTCACCACGTTGTGAGAAACTGTGAGGGCAAATAGTCCTACAGTTTAACTGGTTGATTCCACCAGGCACGGCAGGTCTGTGCCACGGTTCTGATCCATCCTCCACATGGCTGTAAGCCCCACCAGCAGCGTCTCAGAAGCATGTCAGCAGCAGAGCATTTTGCCTGCCTGGCAAATTACAGTATGTTTACTTGCTCAGATTTTGTTGATTAGCTCCTCTTTCCTTGCTCTTTGTGCTTCTACCATTGATAAGCAGGCCATGTAGTTAAATAGTTTCTTTTCTGTCTGTCTTTATGATATTGAGTCTGCATGCGGTCTTTTATTTTGAAAATTAACCAGATTCTCCCTGCCTTTTCTATGTCTGACTCCTTGCCCGTTTGATCTGCTCTGTGCTAACTGATGTGGCATCTGTCAAAAAATAGACTTGGCACGTATTTGAAGCAGAGCCGAGAGGAGAGCCACTTCTAAGACACGCCGAGGCGCTGCTGGTGGAATCGCAAGCATTGTGTAGAATGGCTGCGATCAGCTCCGGCTGACGTGGCGCAGCCATAATGTGACACAGCCGCACCTGGTGGAATTTAACCATAAGAACAACACGACACAAAATATGCAGGAATTTAGAGATTTCACCATCTACAATCCATAATATCATTAAAAAATCAAGAGAATCCAAATAAAACTCTGCAAGTAGGGGGCAAGGACAAAAAAACAACATTTAATGCCTGTGACCTTTGACCCCTCATGCAGCCCTGCATTAAAAAACCCACAAAATTGTATAAAAAATACTACATGGCATTGGGAAACTTTGGATAGCTATTGTTGGTAAACACAGTTTGTTGCTGCATTTACAAATGCAAGTTTAAAACCCAGATATCAACAACATCCAGAAATTATGCCAACTTCTGTGGACCAGAACTCATCTGAAATGAACTGACATAAAGTAGAAAAGTGCGCTGTAGTCTGACGAGTCCACAATTCAGATTGTTTTTGGAAATGATGGACACTGTGTCCTGCAGGCTAAAGAGGAAAAGGACCATCCAGATTTTTACCAGCATGAACTTCAAAAGCCAGCATCTGTGATGGTATGAGGGCGTGTTAGTGCCTGTGGCAGTAAGGCAGTAAGGTGTCATTAGGTCACTTATGTCAAATTTTATAGAAAATTAGGGTTTAGGGTTTCCAAACATCAAATGATTGACCAAATGTGACTTAATGACAATGGTCATAAACAATCATAAAGACTCCTTCATGTCAGGCTAATGCTCGCCCCTTAAAATAAAGTGTTAACATAGAAGGAGACACTTTGGAGGACAACAGTCTTGTGTTCATGATATTACTGAATTATACCTTTATATTGAACGTCAGGGGTGTAACAGTATAGAATTTTAAACATTTTGACTTAATATTTTTGAATATTTTGCATGATAGCACAGATTACTTGAGCAGCTGTTTCCTGGTCTTTGTAACCGTCTGTCAATGCTGCTCAAACTCTGACTGTTGTTAACATCCACCATCCAACCTGACCCACACTCATTACTCAAACTTCCTGCAGGTCTGACCACTTCTCACCTGATCGGGAAAGACTTCAGCTCATAGTGGTTCTAAAAAAAAAGAAATCCACCTGAAATTGAAGATGACCGTGACAGCCTCTTGAACCAGTGGTATCCATGACAACATGATGAGCCGGTCCAGCTATTGATATTCTGTCTCTCCATTTCCAGCACACGCCTAAAACTCCCAATTATCTGCACTGCGAAGCTATGAAACTCATCCTGGCAAACACTGCAGCCTTTAATGGCAGAACAAATCATAACATCACATTTTTATTTTTATCACAGGCATGCCCGTAGGTGCACGTTTTGATTAGAAATATTTGTGTATAATTCGTTTCACATGGCACGAGCAGCAGACTTGTTATGTCTCTCTGTTCTCTGTGTAGTAAACACACGACCAGAGGAGGCTGAACGTGTTATCACCAGCTGGTCTTAAGTCACTGCGCACTGTGCAGCTCCATGTGTGGCAGGTGAAATGAGCACCTGATGCAGATTATATTATAAGCCTGTTAAAGGTCGCCTCTTAAGACCACGGTGCAGACTGTGACATACTTTCTGTCTAATGCTGTGATGATCACTGTCTGTGCCCCACGTGCAAAATCTCTACTTATGTGTGATGTGATCACTTTCTAATACTGCATGTCCCTTTTGAAGTGTTTTATAGCTGCGTAGGCATTGAAGGTGCTGCCCTCAAGTTGCTCCAGTCGTACCTAACCGACAGGAGCTTCTCTGTCCATCTGAGTGAATTCTCCTCAAATGTGGCCCCTCTTACCTGTGGGGTCCCCCAAGGCTCCATTTTGGGCCCTTTATTGTTTTCTTTATGCTGCCCCTGGGTTCCATTCTCTGTAAACATAATGTTTCTTTTCATTGCTTTGCAGATGATGTCCAAGTGTACCTTCCTTTAAAATTAAAATGTAAGGACTCTCTGCATCCTCTGCTAGCTTGTCTTAATGACATAAAAACTTGGATGGACCTAAATTTCCTGAATCTAAATGATAATAAGACCGAGGTTATTGTGTTTGGACATCCGGAATATGTAAATGACTCTGTTGGTGCTCTGGGCCCCCTGGCACTTTTGATAGTGCTTTTAAATTTGACAGGCAAATTGGCTCTGTAGTCCAAGGTGCTTTCTTTCAGCTTCGGCTGCTCGCCAAAGTAAAGCCCTATCTCTCATCCAAAGACTTGGAGAGAGTTATCCATGCCTTCATTACATCTAGGCTTGATTACTGCAACTCTCTATATGTGGGCCTAGACAAACGTTCTATGTGGCGTCTGCAGCTAGTGCAAATTGCTGCTGCTCGCCTTTTGACCAGCACGAAAAAACGTGACCACATCACACCGGTTCTGGCCTCTCTGCATTGGCTTCCTGTCCGCTTCAGGATTTATTTTAAGATTTTGATGTTTGTTTTTAAGATATTGAATGGTCTGGCCCCCCAGTACTTAGTTGAACTCATCCATGTTCACACATCAGCTAGAGCACTGAGGTCATCTAATGAGTTGCCTTTAGATGTCCCGATATCTAGGCTCAAAACTAAAGGTGACCGAGCCTTTGCGGTGGCTGCCCCCTAAATTGTGGAACAGCTAACCATTGTATATTAGATCTGCCCAGACTCTTGAGATATTAAAGTCGTTGCTGAAGACTCATCTCTTCACTTTGGCTTTTGACTCATGTTGAGCCGAACATTGCCGATATGTGGACTGTTTTATTGAATTTTGGGCTTATTGTGCACTTTATTTTGTTTTCTATTGTTACACTTTAATATTCTTTGTGTACTGCGTGCTCTAATATTGTACTTTTCTATTTCTATAGTTGTATTTTAATACTTTGGTGCTTTCTAGATTGTACAGCACTTTGGCAAACCTTGGTTGTTTTAAATGTGCTATATAAATAAATTTGACCCATAGATCATCAATAACCCATTAATAGGAGCCTCTTTGGGGTTGCCATGTTATAAAAATACCTTTAGATGGTTTTTATCCACTTCTAGGACAACAATTACTTTGTTTTGTTGATTTTCTCCTCATCACCAGGTGAATTAATACCAAAAATGCTGCCTTGTACATTTACTAACAACTGTAGATTTTATGAATGTCTGTAAAAACCCTTTTTTTTAATCAGAAGGGATTTTTACAAACTTACTATTGAGTGATCTATACATCACTGATTTACTATTTATTACAATACCTTGATAAGTATTATATTTGAATTAAATTAAAAGTTTTCATGATTAAATATCAAACATGTTTGCATAAGTATTCAACACACCTTTTAATCATCTGGATCTCTATTAAAGTCACACATTTGGTCAAACAGAACTTAACGTTTTAATTGCTCTGGAAGCATATTTCGTAGTTTTCGTGACAAATACTTTGTACTTTAGTACTTTCACTTGTAATTGAGTAATATTTTAGCAGCATTAACAGTACTTGTACTTGAGTTGTACAGCTTTTCAGTACTCTTTCCACCACTGCTGATATCCTGAGCCCCATAAATCACTAACGACTCTGCATTTCAAAAATGGTAGCTCAACTTCTACCAGTGCTGAGAAGGGCATGCGCGCGCACACGTGCGTGCGCGTGCACATGGAAGGAGCTGTTTTGAATGAATCATGTCTTTTTTTTCTTTTTTTTTAACAAAAGCTGCTCCTTTATGCGCAAGTCGCGCCGATTTTCCTCTGTGTGAACCTGTAACTGTGTGAAAAGATGAATGATGCTGCAGCTCAATCTAATCTGGAATCCGTGTCTCAATGAGCACCTGTGAGCCCGTCAGCCCCTCCCCTCTCCTCCCCTCTCCTCCCCTCCTCCCTTCTCCTCTCTCCATGGATGTAATCTCTGACTCGACAACAGGTACTTGTTCGGTCCCAGACAAAGTAATCTGTCCAGAGCTCGGCGAGTGGCTACCAGGAGAGTCAGAGAAGAGCTCCTCCAGCGCACAAGCTCTAGGTAAGAAGACTCTGTCAGTCTGCTGCTCAGTGAATGAATGAACCTGAATTACTTGGATAACTGTTGCTTAGTTTGTCTTAATTTTATTTATTTTATTTGATCGTATCTTATTTTATATTTAGTTTTGTTTTGCTTGTTTCTTTTCAGACTAGAATTGAGGGCCAGTTCTGCCTAATTTGTATTCTGTGCGTAATTTGGTCAGTTATTGAGTGTTGCTGCATTTACGTCCACTGTGATGAGTCATTTTATGAGTATCTGGCAGTTTCATTGCTCCGGCTGTGCTGTGTGTGGTTCGATCTTGATCTTAATATCTGATCATTTTGCCGCAGAGTCTTTCCGCGGATGCCGCAGCCAACTTGCTGGTCGCATCCATCGTCAGTTACCATCAGATCAGCCAGCCTCTTTGCTCTCCGTCACGCCGTTTGGCGCTTTTTATTATGTTTTCATTCATTGACGGATGTTTTTGCGTCACGGAACGAGTACTCGACTGTAA
Organism: Lutjanus campechanus; assembly: GCA_027495735.1. Classification (NCBI taxonomy): domain Eukaryota; kingdom Metazoa; phylum Chordata; class Actinopteri; order Lutjaniformes; family Lutjanidae; genus Lutjanus; species Lutjanus campechanus. Next base: position 416 of record JAJHUR010110790.1, on the reverse strand, counting down.
ACCTGCAGATGAGGGAATAGTAGAGTGACTCGTGTAGAAAAGTCCGAGCATTGAAATGTGCATCTCTGCTGCAGGTTTTGAATGTGCACATTAGTTTTGCGTTGCCGTTCGTGGGTTTTCGTTCTCGAGCATTTAAGCGGGGTTTCTCTGCTTGAAAGTGAGATTATTCGCAGCTGATCGGCTGTTGTTGAGCTCCAGCTGCTGAGTATCATATATTCTGACGTGCTCTGCTGAATAACAACACAATGCAGCGGTGAAAGGAATAATGACTGCAGGGGAAGCCGGAGAGAACAGCAGAGGGGATAAAAGGTGCAGGACCCTCAGACCATTGTTAGAATCGGTGTGAAAGATAATTACAGAGAAACATCATTATGCAAACATCATGGCTTAAATGCAGCAGAATTTGAGTTAACATA
>JAJHUR010110788.1:1170-14637 GCA_027495735.1 Lutjanus campechanus | reverse complement strand
CTGTTTGAGTATGAAAAAGTAATTTAATAGTGGCTCATAAATGTCACCTAAGCAAGGAGCAGTAATGATGCGCTGTCAGTCAAATCTCTATTTTATGCACACAATGTTCTCTAATAACATAAACATAACAATACACATAAAAGCATAACTTCACCCTCAGGTCTTAGCCTAACTCCACCCACTGCATTATTTTTTAAAAGCTGAGGGGGAGCTGGCTGGGGCAGTGAGGTGTGCATATTAGAGGGCGTTTACACTCATTTTGTATAAATTTCATGATGTAAATTAGGTCCAGCTCGCCGACTCTGTCAGCATTGGCCTTGCAAGGGTCAGGGTTCATTTAAAACAGTACTATTGATTGCATGTTGAGTCATTTTCAACCCATGAAATGCTGATTTTTATTTTAACAGATTTCTATCATCGTATCTGGGAACAAGTAGGCATATGGCAGCTCTTTGTCTTATTTTAGCTAAAAACTTCATCATTACTAAGAGGCTGTAGTGGATGAACAGGTCAAGTGCCAGGTTTTTCTGTTGGAGAGTGGGGTTTGGGTCTCATCCTGGGAGAATATGATGTGACAGTGGTGTGAAATTTCATGTCAGTATTTGCAGTTTTTATTCTTTATTCTTTGTTTTATTTGTTTTCTGTTGCAGTTTGGTCATGTTTAGGCAACAAAGCTACTTGGTTAGGTTTAGGGAAATCTGGTTTGTCTCTGCCATGTGGGTGCATTGGTTACTCCAACCCAGATGCAAATAAAATTTGCCTTTTTAATGTGGTTCTTTATTGATTGCATACTAATAAATATAAACATATACTGTGTGAAAGACTTCTTGTAGAAGCAATTTTGCACAATTACTATATAATAAGACAGCACTCAGATTCTTAAATCACCTGAAAGCCAGGTCCCTGATACCCTTCATTCCAAAGCCCCTCCAAACCCAAGAACTGATGCACTTTCTCTGAAAATGTAAAACTTTCAGTGGAATAAAGATTGTTTACTTCAACAAGTTCAACTCTTTATTTCCTTTAAAAAAAAAACGAAAATACTCCTAGGAGGACACAGGGCATGTCTTGCAGCCTGAAAAATGTTGTGTTTATATAGTTTTCTCTGTATTTGTATACTTTTTTTTAACCACGTCAGCCTTTTCCATTTTCACAAGTCTTCTGTTTATATATGTTTTTCTTTCTTTTTTCTTTTTAATTTTTACACTTGCTTTGGCAACAACACTACTGTTATTGCTGCCACCATATATTAACATTTCTAATTACACTGATAAGAATAAGAGCACAGTAAGAAGACTGTGTTGTGCTTTTCAAAAGTTCAAATTGCTTTAAATGACCAAGATGTGATATTCATGAAAGAAAATACATCAGGTTGATGACAGGTGCAAGAGATCTGATACCAACAATAGATTATTTAGATGGTTGTGACATCATAAAATTGGGTCATTTGGTTACAAAGTGCTAGAAAGAAATATTTCTATATTGCGGCCAAGACCACCTGTCTTCGTCCCGGTATCAAATGGCACACGCATGTCATCCCAGCCATGATTTGTTCCAATAAATCATCCAGAGACAAAATTTGGGTGAAACCCGTGATGAAAGTAAATATAAAACACGGACATCTAATTTATTCTGACAACATTCAGCCATGCACACTGAACCCCCACCCACAACCCCCCTACTACTGAAGTCAACTCCGAACGCTTGTCACGGAGACTTACGTAGGTTATAACCTTCATCTTTGCTGCTTTTTGGGAGCAACATGTCAGAGAGTCTGCAGCAATCCTGTCAGTTTGATGAAAGAAGTCATGAGGAAAAATACTGTTTTCCGGCATGTGTTAGCACCCTATAGCAATCAGTGCAATAAGGTTAGAGGCTGTCCTTTTAAAGCAATGGGAAATTTAGTGTGATGTGACTTTGTCAGTATGATGCCTGCCTACAATATCCACCAGTGTGCAGATTGAAATGCGGCAGTAGAACTTGTTGTGTGAATAATGATAACATTTACACATGCTTATTAAAATTATGAATGGTTAAAACTAATGAAAAACACTGTTTAACAGCAGACATGGCTGGTGCTTTTAAAAGTTCTGTACACTACTTAAGAGAAAACTAAAAGAGAACTGGGCCCTTGACAGTTCTAGCATTAAACCTTGTTTGAATCATCCTCTTCTATGCATGTAATCTCTCCAGAAAAGCCCCTGTGCCCAGTGCTGTAATTACAGCTGCTTAACTTATCTGCAATATGCAAACAAGCCCATCTTGATTGCTTGTAATGATCATCATTTTCCACTTAACTGGTAATCGGCTTTTCAGATGTTTTTCATCCACTAGAAAAAAAAACTGTAGATTTTAGGTCCCATCAGATTTCTCATCTGCACCAAATAAAAAAGTAAACACCGTGTGAGGACATGTTGTGATGAAAATCATAGGTCAGATCTGAAGTTGTGGAAATAGGAATCTTGGTAAATGATAGCCCATAAACCACTTTGGTAAATCACATAGTATCAAACAAATCAAGTCATGCAAACAAATCCACTCGGGCATCTCATTATTGAATGGGTTCATAATCATGTGTCAGCCCAAAGAGAGATTTCAGACCCACTCACAGCACATAGTGCACTTTGACTAGACTGAGGATGAGAGTGGACATAAGAAGATGATGGCCTGCTTGGATCCCTCTGGGTCATTTTAGCAGAATTAAATGACCATCACTGCCCTCGTACATCAGCTTAATAGCGGGGATTTTCTCTTGCACTTAACCCCCGTGTGAGTTTTAAGTATGTTGATAAATAGCGGAGCTAATACAATACCTCTAGCATGGAGGTGAGCTCTAAGTGTTACATTATTGGATGCTGAATAAGCCTCCTGAAGGTCTTGAACTTTTCTTCATGCTGTTGATGCGCTTGAGGTTCTCTCCAGAGTAATCGAATGGTTAGAGAATCATATTACCAGAGTGTTTCAGTTTGAAACACTTCACTTGTTACACAGCACAACGCTTATTACCTTCCAGGAAGCTCCGGACTTACGTTTGGCATTTGAAATAAAATAGGACTTGAAGATAAGGCTTGAAATAAGATAAGATAGTTCCATTATTGTGGCAAGGTAGTACAAACTGAAGAAAGCATCAACTGATCCCTCACTTTTAGGTGTGGTGCCAGCCTGCGCATGAAGGCACAACACCAAGAATTTTCAGTTCAATCCACATGTTCAACGATGATAACCAACGACACATAGAAGCATTTCTGATCTGGCATGACAGAGTAATTTGGCTGTGCCTTTCAAAACTGTTACAAATCACTGCTGTAAATTTACAGAACGATCATGGTTATGCACTAAACATTGACGGTTGGTTGGAAACAAGAAACCTTTTTAATTTCCTTGGTTGGAAACGGGAGATTTTGGCTGATACTGATATACGCACATATTTCTTTCCACCTAATGTCAGAGAACATCAAGTGTCTCCTGTAGTGGAATTATTATATATTATAATGCCTACTCTTATGGTGATGGCTGTCTGGCAGATGCAGACATAATATACAAAGCTTTTCAATATGTACACATTCACTGTGCAAAATAAGAAAGCTTCAGCAGACAGGTTTTTTTCACCGGTATCTGTTTCTCTTTGTGCCTCACAAATTTATTGTAATGATCAGGATGACGGCCAGCTGACTGCCATTTAGTCCCATTATATTGGAGATAAAGCAGACATATATATGGCCAATATCTCCAAAACTCTGCAGTTCAAATAAAAAAAAAAAATCAAATGGATAAATCGCACTACAGGCCAGGGAAAAATGATGTAAATCACTATGGAACTCTGTATTTTGGATTTTGGGGTGAAGTTGGACAATTACATTTGTAGTGTTCAAGAAATGTGATCAGGCTTCTCCTCGCATGACTGATGCTAAGCAATCACTCCAATTAGTAATTTTGCTTGACACTTAAAAAAAAAAAACTCCACACCACATGCACATAAATAATGCATCATCTTATCAATATATGCCCTGCTGCTTTCATCATGCATCCCTAAATGAACAGCGGTCCAATATTTTGTTGACCCAGCCACTCATCCCAATCATCTTTACATGTGAATGTTGCCTTTTTTTTTCAAATACCCGCTCGATTGAAAATGACATTTTTACCTTGTTTACAAACCCATGTGGTGCTTTTTATGTGTTTCAGATTCAGCCAGGCTGGGTATATGATGTCATAAACCTAAGGAACCAATCCTGTTAATTGAGGGGGTGGTGCTATGCATATCATGAGTAGCAATGCCCAGCCCACAGGAGAAGCCAGATGAAGCTAGTTAACATGATTAGCTCGCAAAACATAAAAGCCAGGCGCAGCTTCTTAGGAGTAGGTGTGGGGTTTGGGGGTGTGCGTGATGCAGGGGACTTTTGTCACACTATTATTTATGCATATTCATGAACCCTTGAGTATTAAATAAAGGCAAGGTGTAGAGTTCTATGTAAGCCATCTTAACAAGGTATCACTTATTTCACAGAAAAACATATCAGACAATTTATTACTTCTTGCAGAGCATTTCATATTGTTCAGAACATGACTGGAGGTGGACTTTGAGAATCGTACTTGTTTTTCTCCCGTCATAATTACCACAGCTGCTGAGGCTGAGACTTCGATGTAAACATATGTTGTTTGGGGGGACTAGCTGAAACAACTGATGCTGTCGTTCTTCTAGGGAGCCCTGTCTCATCATAACAAAAGCAGACGTAATATTCACTGTGATGGATTATCTATGTATGTCAAGCAGGTGTCATCTGTCACACCAAACAGAATGAATAAAAAACACTGGCTGCCTTAGAGGTAAGGCGGAGTATGTTTTGTTACACATACCTTATTTATAGAGAAAAATTTCAAGACAGTTAATTTGGTGCCGATACGTGTTCTCAGTCAACCTACAGGGCATATTGAGTTGTGGTCTGAGCCACAGTGAAATCAGTGAATGCTTGAGGGCTCACTTGCAAACTTTTTCACATTTTCCATAAGCCTGCAATGTCTAAAGTATATTGCTTGAAAGTATCATCATCAAGAGATGGCACAAACAGTTTTACATAGCAGCAAGCACTTTGATTTTTTTGTTTCATCAGATCTGAATAATCTTTCAGAATGTCATTAACAATCAATGCAAATGTGAGCCTCATTTTACTGGTCTGTATCACGTGACGTCACATTTAAAGTGCTGTGCCGACTCTATAAAGTATTTTGAACGGCTGCTCTTGCTGTTTTATCATGTTGTATTTCATATATTAATTATTTTATTGTACAGCACTTTGGTCAACCTCGGTTGCTTTAAATGTACTTTATAAATAAACTTGATTTGACTTGACTTGACCCTTACACCCCTACTGCATTCTCACATTTTTGCTGAGCACACATGTGATGTTAATTAAAGTGCGTGAGGGTTCGGTGCTTAGGGCCTACGGCTTAGGGGGGATATTGGATTTAGACCTTGTGTGTGTTCAAACTATATCCCTAAACAAATAAATGTTCGAATAAACAAACTGACCCAAAGTTATTAAATTAGTTCAAGAATATGTTTTCTCCTTGTATGCTGCTAGGACTGAAGAACCGGTACAAGTCTCCAGCTGAAACTCAATTTGCTTTGACAAATCACCTTTGAGTCAGAGAGGCGCTGTCCTTGCTGGTGCAGCTGAAAACGCCCTACATGAAAATACACTATCATGAATTTCAAAAATGATCACTTGACGGTGAAAGACATCTTCATGACCTCCAAACTTTGAACTGAAGTTAGATTGTTGACAGCGTTTCTCATCACCTGCATACTGACATAAGTGATTCTGAGTGTGCTGGACTGACAGCGCAGACAGGACCTCTGCTGCTTGTTAGAAACAAAACAAAAAAAACATCTGCACAAACACTACCGGGCTGGGACTGCTTTGGTATCTTTATCGCCTGGAGGCAACTTGGACATTCCCTAATCACTCAAACAGCATCTCTGGACTGGATGATTGACAGCAGGACACCCATGGTACATGTACTGTAACACACCTGTCATAACTGTCTGTTTTTATTTCCCACAGCATTTGTCAAACTCACATTCATATTTGTGCCATTTATCTTCCCTCAACAAAATCAGCTCCAACCTACCTCAGATTATCATGACCTGAATAATACACTAATGAGAAGCAACAAGCCATAATTTGTATAAAATTAGACAAAAAATTGAAATATGTTATTTATTAGACTTTTTATTAGACCTTATCTCAGACTTTATTAGAGGGTAATTATGGGCATATAACAACAGAACTGTACTGTAAACTAAAGTGTATTTTTTCCCACTGTTAGACCCTTATTAGACTTTATTAGAAGTTACTTAGGGTTGTATTGCAACAGAACTGTACTTTACACTAAAGTTTATTATTTCCCACTTTTCAACCCTTATCAGACTTTATCAGAGGGTAAATAGGGACACATTACAACAGAACTGTGCTGTAAACTAAATTGCATTAGACCCCATGGTTTGACCCTCATTAGACTTTATACTGTAAGAGGCTGTTAGAGGGTAAAGTATGTCTTATTGTATATGGTGTCTAATTAGGATATAGCCGTGTTTGTTTTCTGACTAATAAAGAACATATTATTTCTGTCTAACTTGATAAAAAAAATACAGCTTGTTACATCTTATTAGTGTACTGTAAAATAGTGTCCAACCCAATTTATTTTTACAGTGATGAAGTTCTCTAGTAAGTGGTGAGATAATAATCTCAGAATAATCATGTCACACTGTTAATGCATATCTGAACACACAGAAAAAAAGAAGAAATGACAGAGTGGCGGTTAAATGTGCCATTATTATTCTCCTTTTGCCTCAACAAAGTCGTATTCATCAAATATTTTACTTATTCTTCACTGAAACATTATAATCAGATAACACTCTAATTACATACATTTGTGTGGGACAGAAATTATGCTGCAATTACCATGTGGCAGTAATTACAAACCATTTGCATGGCTAGAATTAAAAAAAATACTGCACCATAGTGGATAATTCTGGACTTTGGTGAAGTCCATCCACCACACAGGTGTAATTTAAATCCCATTATCTCAGTTCAGGTACTATATGCACAGGCATTAAGCCCTGTATTATGCGCAGGTTTTTAGCATGGAACGGTACAGTATTGTTTTAGCCTTTAGTTTGAATAAGAGCTTTGCATTGTTTGGTTATGTACCACCCATGTGTGCTTCTCAGGGCTAATTGCCCTCATCTTTCAGTATGCCTGTGAACATTACCAACTCAAGGATGTGCTGCTTGACACTTAAGCTGTTTGCAGATGGGTAATAAAGTGTGCTAAGCTCATTTGAGCCGTGCCTTTTAAATGTTCCGCTCTGTGCCAGGGGAGCTATAAAACCGCATCACTGCTCATGTGAGACACGTTCTTGTGTGGAGCCAGAAATCACTGCTCAGTCTTTCCATCAGATTAGTTTGTCCCTGTACGCCTGAAGGATATATTAGAGCATGTACTACATATGGATGGATGGATAGATGGTTGGATGGATGGATGGATGGATAGATTGACATTGTCATTTCATTACTTATTAACATAAAAAGATCAAACACACCCATTTGAACTAATTAAAGGATAGTTTTTTTCTTTTCAGGTATGTCTTGAAACAATAGTCATCATCCACAAATGCTTGTCCTGGAGGGGTTGTGAGGAGCTGGAACCTATCCCAGCTGACAATGGACGGGAGGTGGGGTACATCCTGGACAGGTCGCCAGCTCATCACTGAGCTGACACATAGAGACATTGACGCTCACATTAACATTTACAGGCAATTTAGAATCCAATTAACTTAACATGCATGTCTTTGGACTGTGGGAGGAAAGAGATCCATTCCTGTTAAATGTAAATTTAAACGTGTGTAATGAGGGACAAAATCCGCTGTCCTTGTACTGTGCAAAAATACTCTGCAACTTTTGTTTGAAGTTCAGATGAGGGCAGTCTGTATTCAACAAATCAAGATTAACTTTTATACTACAAAGACTGGAACCTTGGAAGGTACGTGGAAGAACTCAGACTGCTGAAGCCTCACAGTGACTTCAGACAAACTTTACATTTTCACACAGAACGATGACTGTAGATATAAAAAAATATTTTAGGAGGAATTCTATTAGGAGCACGTTACAAAGGGATCTCTTGACAGGCAGTATGTGAACAAGAAGAATGTGGCCTGGCTTTGCATCTTATCAGTGGGTGCAGACCAAAACGCCTGCGGACGCAAGTGGACAGACCTGCAATCAATCACGAAACAGCAAACAGGAAATGTGCAGAGATGAACAGTAACGGTGAACATAGATACATACTTACATATTTTGGTCTCTAAACGACTAACAGGTACAAAAAGATTTGGACTTGGTTCAGTCGGTCGCCTCTGCCAGATCAGAGGCAGACCTTTTTGTTAAAGTGTAAGATCCTTTTTGTTAAACCAGAAAAACATGTCCTATTGTTCTCATCAAAGCCACCAAACTCCATTTACAAAAACAGTAATTTTACCTTGCAGATCGTCATTATAAAGCACACTTAATTCAAACAAAATTAAAATGTTTACACTGCTTCAGCAATCCCAAATGCTAATCTCATTAAAATAAATCCTTAAGTCACTGAGTTAGATGAGAAAATATTCTGACTGTATACGCTGACGCAATTCACACACCCGATCTCCCTCTCACAGCCATCTTGGTTATTTTGCATTAAATCCACCCCATATGTTAACCAAATCCAGGTTGGCTGGAACAGAACGAGGGGGACGCATGTGTTCTCCCAGGCTAAGAAGAATGATTACAGCAACCTTTTTCAAAAAATATGAACCTATCCTTTAAAAAGTAATCAGCTATGGTTGATACCTAAATTATTTTAAGACACTCTAGATTGACCATACTGTAAAGATTAGAGACAAAATGATGACATAATTCTAGAAGTGAGAGGAGAAAAAGTTGGAGCTGTTTCTAAATAAAAGGTGAATAAAGCACCAGCTACAAAGAGCTTTATAGCCAAACTTCGGAAACCAAATTGCTTACCACCTGTGCTCCTTTATTGCTTTAATCGCAGACTAAGAGAAGACCACAATCATTAAGAGAAGCAATAATATCAGTCATCCCAAAAGAGGGCAAGGAGGGGAAGGACTGCAGCTTATGTAGACCAGTTTTTCTACAGAGCACACTGTTCACTTTGAAACAGGATAACAAGTACAGATAACGGTGTACACTACATCCCTAGAACAGGATGACCCAGACAACAAAGATTTTAATATAACAAGCAGCAAGACGACATTAAACCTGCTCTACATGTCTCTGATAATGTGATTAAAGAGAATATTAGTGTTTGCAGTCAATGTGTGCGTATAAAAAACTTGGTATGAAGGAATTATCTACTTCATACTGTTGATCACTCTCAAAAAAAGATACTCTTCAGTGCTCTCAAAGTCTATATTCCCTGCCAGGATGAAGATTAATGGACATCTTTCTCAGATTCTGACCCTGGAAAGATATTGCTTCTAGGTCTGCCTGTTTCGCTCCGTCCTGTTATTATCTCTGTTTCTTTCACTGAGCCTCTAGATTTTATTGGGATGAGTCGATATTGCATGTGAACTCATGACCGGTTTATTAATCCATAAACCTAACATAGTTGTTTCTAGCCTTAGATTGTGTTCTGGCTGATAGCGAGGTTAATGAACACCAGTATCTTCAGATCAAAATGTCTGTGACTGTGTGCCATGTCATCTTTCTCTACCTGCAATCCACTCACCTAGGCGGCACAGATTAACCAGCAGCATAACTTTCCTCACAGGGCAAAAATGAATTATACTGATTTTGTTAAATCTGTTGGCTCTGGATGTTTGAATGAGCCTCTGATGAGTCATAAATAGAATTTAATTCATGACACTGAATTAACATAATTCGTATAATTCAGTGCCAGTCTGAGTCAGCAGCTTTGTTGTCTTGCATATAAAGGAAAGTAGCACAGCACTATACTGCTTTTCACATGTAATGCCACAGGGAGATCATTACTGTAAGTGGATGGTGATCAGAAATATTTCTTGGTTGTATGACTGTATGAAAAGAAATGACTGGAGCAATTTTGAATTATCACTTAATGGATTTCACTTGACTTGGAATTCCAATATATTTAGCACAGAGATTTCAGGTCTTTTATCCACTTAAGGTTCGGTTTCCACTGAAGCCTCTTATTACTTTCAAATAAACTTTCAGAAGTGTTTTTGCACAGAATGAGGAGTGGGGATTTTGTCCTCCATCACATACTGTACAACGGAGGTGAATTAGAAAGGGATCTCTTATGGCCCAGTATGAACAGTAGAAATGATCACATTACGAGCCTCTGAACGGAGATGTGGACTCAAGTCACATGACTTTCAAACGCATCGGATGCAAAGTGATGACAAAATCAAAAAAAGATTTGCAACTCGACTTGGACTTTAACTCCAATGACTTGTTCTTTCACTTGGACTTGAGCCTTTTGACTTGAAAATACTTGATCTGTTCTCCCAAGCCCAAAGATTAAAAAGTACATAATTTAACAGTGTGCCATGAATCAGTTAATTCCCCTGCATTTTCTAAGTTGAACTGCAGAGCTAGTTTGTTTGTTTAACTTCATCCAATCATGTTGAAAGAGAGAACTATGAAGAACTAACGTTACATTACTGACCTCCAGTTTGAAAAAAAAAAAAAAAGATTTCAAACATAATTTTGTTTGCACACAAAAACGGTCAACAAAAGCCAAATTGCAGTATGCAAAATGTGGGTTGAAAATTACAGATGGAGATGCAACTTCCAACTTTGTTCAACATCTGAAGTTCCACAAAGAATGATAAGTTGAGGATCTGTTGTTAAAATGACATTACATTAGGATACTACTAAACTAAACTAACTAAACTAAACTAAACACTGTCAGTGGAGCATGTTGCTCTTGACTGGAAAGTACTGGACTACAAAAGTGATGTCTGCTGCTGACCTTTGAATGTAAGTTGAACTCAGAGAGCAAGAAGCAGTTTAGATTTACTGACGTGACAGACAGAACGATAAGGAGTCAGGACAGTAGCCTATGAGCTATGGTGACACTACATTAGCCTAAACTCAATAGCTTTCTGTGTTTAGCCATTGTAAACATCAGCTGCGTTTGTCAAGGTCAAGGTCAAATTTATTTATATAGCACATTTAAAACAACCGAGGTTTACCAAAGTGCTGTACAATCTAGAGAGCACCAAAGATGGTGATTGCTATCTTACATGTGTTGTTCTTCTTCCATGCAAGAGGGCACTCTCCTTTTAAGGCCGACTAAAACATTGCAGGTGAATATGCTGACTTTAAACTTGAGACTTGAGACTTCTGACTTGGAAAGCAATAACTTGGTCCCACTTCTGCCTATAAATAGTTTAATAGTTAATAGTTCCCTGTGTGCTTTTGGTACAGTGGTGTAGTGGTTATACTTTAAATCTGAGTCACCTAATAAAACAATTTCAATCTTAACCACAGTTTGGGACTGTTTCACCATAAATGCATCATGACTTTATGCACTCTGGTGCCCCACATGCAGCTGGTGCCCTTTTTATTTCTTTCACCCCCTGCTCCCCACACAGCCTGAGTCCACCACTGCATATTAACGGTCACTGGTGAATCTTTCATAGTTAAGTCACTTCATTGCTTCCTTATCACTCATCAATTACCACTTTAATCTGTGACTAAAACGGAAAGCTCTCACAGTATGGGTCCATTAACAGACCTTCATTCTCCAAATTATATTTAAGTCCAGTCTTCACTCTGACTCAGAGTATCCCACCCACATTCAAAAATTAAATTGTGTTATTTATTTTTACTAATATTCTTTTTGGGAACCCACTGATACTTCAGTGCTAAATTGTTGTATTTTTGTAGCTCTAAATATACAGTATATCTCAGCATCATAATGACTATGTTGTTAAGCTCTATTCTTTCTTCATCATAACTATTATCACCAAGCATTAATCTAAAATAATATCACAAAAGCAAAACAAATGAAAGTCTTCATAAGCAACACTGTTGAATGTCCCTTTTTCTAAGCATTTTCCTTGTAGGTAAATAACTTTAAATTAGTTTTTGTTCTAAAACTCTAATGGAGACATCAAAAGTAGTTGTGCTAATGCATGTAAAAACGTTCCCCTGTGGGATGCAATTGTCTAAGAAATCCTCCCATTTTGACTGAATAGCTGCTGGTGTATTTAAAATCCAATACAGTCAAACAAATGCCCGTGCACTTCCGATATGAGTCATGATTTCACAGACGCTCGCTTCACATTGTGTTTCTCCTCTCGTGATGCACCCCTCTGTGTGCCTCACCTTCTTTGACCCATGACTAAATATAAACATCTCCATCAAAGATCTCCCTCTGACATCTTGTTCGCTGCAACCCAGAAATTAATCTAAACCATGAAACATCAGCTAATGGTGTTGGCACAGTAATAGATAAATAGATGATATTTTGGAGGGGAGCCTAATTGTATGCCAGCTTTGATGTTATAACTCTTGGAGAGAATTTCACGTTCTCAAGCCACTAATTTAATTACGCTGAATCAAAGAGCACACTCGCTGAGCATGCTATTGACATGAAGATATTTTAGAGGAGAAAATAAAAAGTAATTTCCAGTCAGTGACTTCACTTATTTACCCCAACATATGGTCTCCAGTATCCGCAGGCAAACACTTAAAAGTGTTGGTAGAATCTGAAGCAAAAAGAGGTGCCCTTACAAAAGTAGAGGAAGTGTTTGATGAAAGATTAAATATCACATTACTCTTTCTAACTAGCACAGAGATCAGAAAATAATTTAATCTCTTTAAAGCCTGTCTGTGTCTGTAGAGAGTGGGAGATTCTCTACTGCTATTACACAGGAAACCAGAATCTTCATTAGTACATGTACACTTTGGACTGGATTGAGATTCATCAAACACTAGTGCAGGAACATTTGGCTATATTAGATAAATACACAACTTTTGGCTTCAAAGTTGGCTGAATTTGAAAAGACAAGTTGAGATAATTTTGTAATGATTCAAAACAACTAAACTTTTCTAGTCAAATAAACTTGAACCAACAACTCTAAAGTCACACTGACAAACATTTGATTTCCTTTCAAATATTTCAATTTGAAAAGTCAGTAGTTTTACCATTACAAAGAAGTAATGGTACCAGTGAATTTATTAAATTTTAAATCTGAAATCTGAAAACAAGCAACCACGACTTACCTTACATAATGAGCATTAGAGACACACAGTAAGTTTTCATATGTTTTCTTTGAACTATAAAAAAAGAAGAGAGTTTTAATTTTCACCCAGTGCATGCTGGGGACTCTGCTAATATGCTGATCGTGTTTCTTTAGAAACTTGATTTAATGAGTTGATTAAGCTCTGTGCAGTACATTCACTCAACACATAAT
>JAJHUR010110787.1:0-12240 GCA_027495735.1 Lutjanus campechanus | reverse complement strand
GTTAGCCAGCCAGCAAAATCCACGGTCATCAGCTAGAAATGAGAGAAAAGTTGCTTTTGTTTACTTCTCTGTGGAATTAGAGACCTTGTGTTTCAACAGTTACTCCCAATGTCAATGTTAAATCTGCCAACGTTATCACCATAATCTGCATATATGCAGTGCAAGAACGGAAATCTTGACAGGCGTAGCAACACTAACTGAGGAGGTCGGTGCTTAAAGGATCCACTGGGACCTTTAGTTGTGTCCTGCCACCTGCACCTGTTGTGAGTTAATTAACAGGTTAAAGCAGGCCTGCTCACTGATGCACACAGTCTGAGGTGCAGTCAGGGACAAATGTCATTAGTAGCCACAGTAGATAAAGAATGCGTTATAATGGCTCATCTTCTTTTTGGATGACAAATGTTTGTCTCTGGGGAAGTACTCTGTACAAACACCAGCTAGTGCCCTCTCTTGCAAATGCTGTTTTGCTCCCCTGTGAGAGGCACCCTCAAATGTAGTCCAGGTGACCAAATGTACCATAAAACTATAATAATAGTAACAATGGTAATGTAGCACCCCAGCACTCTACAGTAGATTAGGCCTAAGTGTTTAGTTGTACAAAAAATAACAAAATAGCCCTCTAATTTAAATTAAAACAAAAACACAAATTAGACCCTTAAAAACTAAATAAAAAATTACAAATGTATCCTTTAGAAAATACCAGTAAACCAAATTACCTTGACCCAAATTATACCACAAAACTGTAATATTACCCCAGACTCAAGCTTATCAACTTGTTACTGTTGTTTACTATTATTCACTAGAACAGTTATCTTCAGATCACATGCAGACATTAACCTTTATCAATAAACATGGGCCTAAACGCACACTCACACAAAATAAAAAATGTTGCAGGCCTGTGTGTCGTCCTTGCGCGGTGCGGCCGTTTGAATCTTTATTCACGAAAGAAAGAATAGCAGATAATCTCACCCACAGCTTGGCGTTGAGGTCCGGTAGAGAAAGTTGGAAGTCCGAAAGATGAAAAACAGGCAGCAACGGTGAAGAAATCCACGTCAGGACCCCGGGCGCAGTCGGAAACACCAAGCAGTCCTTGTCAGTCAGCGCCGTCGGCCTCGGCTACCGCGGTTCTCAAATATGGCGTCCTCCCTTGGTGTACGTCTTCCCAGTGTTGAGGCACACGAGCACAAACACTCACTTCACTCACAGCTATTCAGCAGCAGATGTGGCGAACAGTCCAAAGCTACAATATTCTGCTTCTTACTTAAACTTTGACTGGCTATAGCAAAACTCTGTATCTCCTCTGCTGTTTTTCCACCTTCCACCTTACCTACGACCAATTACCACAGGTGAATCTGACTGACAACTATATGAACCAATGAAACACTGAAATGACATAGACGAAAAACCACGCTATGCAGGTTCTGACCTAATTCAGTTTACACTTCTGTTTACCTTCAATGTGTAATTTATGACGGTTTATTTTCACAGTATTTGAACAGATTATTTTAACCATTTACTCAACTATTTACACAATACTTTATTCATAACTAAATTAATTTAATAACTCAGTTATAAACCAAATTTACTTAATTAATTTACTTCAGTTTAAACACCTTATTGTGTTTTTTTTAAATCTGACTTTATTAGGAATTAAATAGTTTTAACCCCTTATATTTCCACCAAGCTACAGTAACAATAAAATTAGAATAACCAAGTAATGGTAAAATTGTAAGTGAGTCAGTCACTCACGAATACACATTCAGCTTTTTCACCGAGAACACACCGTGATCACTTCCTAATGTTCACAGTCATTAGCACTGTTAGTGTGGCTAATCAGTTAGCTGTACCCCAGATGTTCTGTGCATCCAGGGGTCATTTTGGCTCCAACCGCTCTCCTCCAGTCTCTATCTGTTCTCTCTCAAACTGTGCCAAGTCTGGCCCACTTAGAATGTGTTAAATAGATCTCAGAGAGCCAGCCAAGTGTGTGCGCATGTGAGTGTGGCAGTGGCAATAGAGAAAGAGAGTTACTCTGCCTGTGTCTATGTGTGCATGCACTATAAGAACAAGTAGCCAAATGTGGGTGGATCCATATTAACGAAAAGGTCAGTGATTGGCCACCTGCCCTTCAGTGCCTTTGGGGAAGAGCCAGTCACATTAGCAGTTTGGTGTCCCTCCAGAAAGCAATGGGCCAGATGAATTGTTGTTTGACCTGACAGTCGTTCAAAGAGGCAAAAGTGAGGAAATGACTTGGAGATCCACCAGCCATACAGCTCAAAATGTAATCTGTAACAGTGCAGAACCCTTCTGACAATATAAAGAAATTTCTGCCTCTGCAAATCACTGCAAAGGTATACCAGCGAGCATTTAACAGATGGCACCGTGCAGTAGACAGCCAAGTTCAACATCCACTCAAGTGAGCACAGTATTTTCACAAAATGACATTAATGTCACAGTAAAAAAAAAAATTCAAACAGCTTTGGAGGCTGGTTTGAACTGATATCAGGATAATATTCAAAGCATAAAAATCAAAGTACCAGCTATGGATAACAGCAGGCAGAGTTTTAGATTATTAACCTCTGTTTGTTTAACATTAAAGCCTTGCAATTCCTGCATATTCTATTCTTTGCATGTTAGATTTTCACAAGGTGATAAGAGCCATAAACATCCGTTCTCCTCTTAAGTCAATTAACTCTGATATCAGACTCCAAATAGACACTGATGATGCTCACAATGACATGTCAGTGACCTGATAACAGGTGTCACACACGCGCATCCACAGTTTGGAAAATATACATTAAAATAGTCTTATGCAATCTGTCTTGTACATCACATGAGACACTCTCTAAGCCCACACATAAAGCAGCTAAGCATCTTACAGTACAATCATCTGTGGATTTCACCTGTTTCCACACTCAGGGGTCAGAGGTGTAGTGTTGACCATATGGTACCAAATTTATTTTAAAATGCAGTTGCCCAAACGCCAGTGAGAATTATGCATTATCACCAAAGATGAACAGACTTTTAGTTAGGTTACAGGCCAGGCCAGATTCTTATTCCTGCATCATTGCCATTAATCCCATAGAAACCACTGCAAGTAGAATTTGAAAATTCAAAACCACAGCAACCCCTTCATTTACGTATGTACATGATGTTTTTTTCATAACAGCTGCCATTTGTTGCCCCTCTGCAGGGAGAGAAAGGGAGCATTAAGTGAGGTGTGCTTTGGCTTATTAGAGAAATGAGACATGCTCGCACAGTTACTGTATGCTTAATGCATGAGCATGCATGTTTAGACCCTCAGCGTTTATGTGCAGATGAACTATAGATAATGAGACTGAGTCAATGAATGCCTCCAATAAAGAGGGCACCTTTGAACCTGTGCTTTATATGGGCGGGTGAGCCGTGTGCGTCATGTGTGACATCTGCCAGCTAATGTATTTACTGTAACCAGGGCTTGAAGCAGGAAAAAATCCTGTGCCTGAAAATTTTTTATGCAGGGGGGGATGTCTCCACTAGGTGGGTCCGGGGGAAGAAAATTTAGAACATTTGCAATCAAATGAATTAATCTGGTGCACTTTGAGAGTATCAATCACGTATCACATCAAGAAGTTGGAATGACAATTTCAAGGTTTTTAATAATGAAATATGAGCAGTTCACAAAAAAAATAAAAAAAAAAGATCAGTTAATGCAGTTCCTACTGGCTAGGTGTTGGGTTGCTACTTTTCCCAAATCATCGTCAAAAAAACGAACAAGTACGTTGAGAACTTGGTCCGTTTTGAGATTTGTCGCTTTGTCCACATTCATAGAAAAGGTGGCCTTTTTAAGCTTTTCAGCCAGCTGTCTCTTGAACTCGGGGGCAAGGCTGTGTGTGTTTAAGTAACTAGCGTGGTTGTTGGAAACCGATAATTTAGCCAACGCATTTTTGTCTTCGGCTAACTTGTTGCACAGCTCCACAAGTGGCCGGGCCATTGTGAACGAGAGATCGTGTTCAGCTATAAACGCAGTCATACGAATTTTCTGTTCACACACACGGTCGGTCATAGATGTTGCTGTGGTACCTGTAGCCGTCGCTCCTGGTAAGGTCGATGTGTGGGAGAGAGCACGCACGGACGCTATGTGACCGGGGTCTGAAGCATGACGAGCTAAAACTTTTTTCCCGCTGCTGCCATACAATAGTTTTCTGGAGCACGGTACACAAAAACAAGCTCCTGGCTCCTTGAGCTTTTGACACCAGCTACCGTGAGGCTTTCCATCTGCTCCGGCCTCCTCTATCCAACCCCAGCGCCACTTATTTTTTACTCCCGCTTCCCATCTTGAGGTTTCCTCGCCGGTTTTAACATACCTGGCATCCATGCTAGCAGTACACAGTAAACCAGCTCCTCAATGCTAACGCTGTCCAAGTGTTGAAAACTTAAGGCCCGCCCTACTCTGCCTCTGATTGGCTAGAACACCTTGGTTACCTTGAGTACCATTGGTAGTTGGAACTATCACTTTAAACGACTGGTTACAGATAAAAAAAAATACTTCACCAAAATATTCCTACGCCAGATTTCCGGCACCGTGCCGGTGGTCTTCAAGCCTTGTGTAACAGTGAGCATGTTTTGTGTGCAGGAGATGGCAGATGAAGACAAAAGACTCAATAAAACAAAAACATCGTGAAAGATGAAGGACATAACAGGATGAGAAAAAGACAAACAAGATGTACCAACGTGAAAAAAACAAAAAAGATGCAACAAGACAATGTAAATGATGTAACAAGACAAAAAATGACATAAAAGATGTGATAAGACAAAAAATATATGACAAGATGAAACAGTCCTTCAAAGGGCTACTTTTTACTTTTATACTTTAAGTATATTTCAGAGCCTGTACTCTTTCCCTTTTACTTGAGTGTAGAAGTAAAAGTTGACTTTTACTTTTACCAGTCTTTTTTACACATGCTCAGTTGATTTAGGTTAAGGCAACAAAACTAGTTGGTTAGATTTAGGCAAAACACATGGTTTGTCTCTGCCTTGTGGGTGTAAATAGCCACATTGGCTGCAAATAACATTACTGGCTACGGACACTTGGTGTTTGCATCTGCCATGCTAGGCTATAACACACAGGTGTAAATAGCCACATTGGCTATTCTGCCACACATGCAAAAAGCATTGTTATCTTAAGACACCTCCGTCCTAGGCTATATTACATCTGGGTGTAAGTAGCCACATTGCTCATTCCACCCAGGCACAAATAGCATTGTTGGTTACTGACGACTGGGTGTTAATAACATCTGTCTTAACTGTTTGTTTCCATAATATTTTGTCACTAAGTAAGATGTGAAAATTTGTGTATATGTACAGTGTGTGAGCATACAAGAGTCCATTAGAAACAAGACCAATAAGAAAATGTTTCTAGATATATAGAACACACCATATTATGTTCTACATGCACCAGTATAAAAGACTATATACTGCTTATTTTGTGTACCCCCCTTTTTTAGATGTGATATACAATGCTTTGGACAGAGATCCGGCTCAGCTCAGTGCATTATAATGTCTGTTCTGCTGTGTTAGAGCCAAACATATGTCCCAATGTTCTCATACACATGT
The DNA here is from genome assembly GCA_027495735.1 of Lutjanus campechanus. Classification (NCBI taxonomy): domain Eukaryota; kingdom Metazoa; phylum Chordata; class Actinopteri; order Lutjaniformes; family Lutjanidae; genus Lutjanus; species Lutjanus campechanus. Next base: position 6,648 of record JAJHUR010110787.1, on the reverse strand, counting down.
TTTGGCCAGAAGCACAAACTGAGCTAGAAAAAAAACCCACAGTCTTCTTACAGGATACTTTAATGTCTCAAATACCTGACACAATAACACAGAGAAAAATCCATGCACAGATGCACACACGTGCATAAAAGAGCAGCACATGTGCACGCACACACAATCATGCTCCCTAAGCAAATGAGAAGTGACGCCTCCGCCTGTGCATGCCAGGAACATGCAGGGAGCACGCTGGAGAAGGAGAAGGGAGGTCTGAGAGAGAGACAGTATGTATGTACGGGGTGTGACATGCCCGCCAGTGCATGCCAAGATCACACAGTGTCCATGCCAAGTGCAAAAGCACATATACAAGATAAATGGGATACAAGCAGAAGGAAATCTAAGTGAGAGGGATAATAAAGCAAGATATAATTATTCACTGTGTGTGTGTGTGTGTGTGTGTGTGTGTGTGTGTGTGTGTGTGTGTGTGTGTGTGTTGCCACTGACAAACACTAAGTAATACTGTACATGACAGGTGCAGGAGCGTGTTAATATACACAGAACATGCTGACAAGTCATCTTACAGACAGAACAACATACTGTATTTATGTTATAGGAGAGAAGTCATTATTCTATAAGATGAAATGGGGGAACTGGGAGAGGAAATGGTCTGTAACAGAGTCCTCATGTAAATATTACTGCCAAGTCAAATGCACATCCATTAGAGAGAAAAAATAAATAAATGTATACATAGCTGTCTCATGACATCCTCGTTATTTCTGAGTGGGGCTGACAGGATAGTGTGTGTATTTGTTTGCATGTGTTTCTTCACGCAGACCATCATATACAGTTCCATGCAGACTGTGAGAAAATGTTAAGTGAAAAAGTCTTGCCAAGAATTGAAAAACTGAACAAAAGAAGTAAAGGAACAAAATAAGAGACTGTAATGAGTATAAAATATGCATAATAATAGTATTATAACGCAGGTAAGAATTAGGTGCCTCCAGGCTTAAAGTTCCCATGAATTCAAAATTGATGTTTTTATCACATACATATTGTGCTGTGAATCAGCTGAAGCTATGACAGGAAAGGTTGAGAGAGCGCGGGGGGAAACAACTGAGCCACAAGGCGGCCCATTCTTGGGTATTTTTAATAATATTTCCGAGTGTGTGTCTTTTCCTGGAAAACAAAAATGAAATGCTTCCTCGCTTATGACACAGCGGAGCATGGAAGGAGAATACATCTGTTCATCAGAGTGGACTGCAGTGTTTCTGGGGAACTTGTTAGCTTAATTTGCTAATTTGGGTGAAACTGGATCATATTTTATGAAGAACATATTTTCTGCTTTCCCTGTTTGATGTCCTCTGGCTTCTCAGCTTCAACTTCAACTTCAATCAGCTTGAACTGTGATTTAATTGCAGAGTTTTCTGACAGATAACTTAAGCTTACTTGTTGTTAAAGTAGCTTACTGTAACTGTCAGCAGCCATTATAGGGCAAAAGGGTTCTGCTGCCCGATAATGTAACTGTCAGCAGCCCCCCATCGAATACCGCTGGTCGCTGGAATGAAACAGCATTAGAGACTGACAGGGAATACAGTGCCGAGGTCATTAACAGTTTTCTGATGGATAGACAGTTAGCGAACTGCCAACTGCCATTAGCTCAGCTAGTCAAGACTCTACCCTGGGGTGCTTGGAGCCAAACCAAGAAAGAAAACCACCCTGGTACTGTAGCCTACTCCCTGGCCTTTATTGGTCTCACAGGCTTTTTTGGTTTGGAGTCAAATTTGTTTTGTTTTTGTTTTGTAATTTTATCATTGCAAAACACACTTCACTCAAGCTCGACAAGAACTAAATAAAACTAAACAAAAACATCTTGACTTTGCTTTCCACAGTCATCCACTCTGATTGTGGGTTGAAATAAACCAATTCACTGAGGCAGATGTGAAAATAATCCGGCTCTATGCGCTTTTTCTTTCCGCTGCTTCTCTGATATCCAACCTCCCTCATAATTTTTGCCCAAAGCAGAGTTGATAATTAATCAGATGCAGGTTGTTTGAGGTGCTCTTTGGACAGGGACACAAAGATCACAACAAACTCCAAGTCAGTCTCTTTTTGGGGGGAGTCACACGGGTTGGTGACATTTGAAACAGTGGAAAGAAGGGCCAAAATTTGTGTTGTCTTTCTGTCTGTTTGAATGAAGATGATGATGACTGGTGCAAAGAGAGCCTGGTGGGTTTGGCGACAGCAGTAAAACAGCTGTTTCTGGTTAAATAATATGCATATTTATCTTTTAAAAAAGGTCTATTTCTGTAGCAGTCCTTTCCATAATGTTGTCAGACAGAAAGGCTCAGATTGTTATTCAGTAAGTGGCAAAAGCAAGCACTTTAGTGGACCTACCTTGACAGTGCGCAGCTGGGAGTAAGGATTATGTTGTAGCTTAGTTTTGCTTCTGCAGGCTGCAGCACTCCACTTCAGAATTGGACCAATTTAAAAAAAAATGTTGGCCCTGTTAGTCACAGAGACACACTAACATTGGAAACTACAATAGAATCAAGGGTGAAAAATACCAAAGTTACCTTTAAAAAGGTAAGTGAAAGTTATCTCCACCAATCACCCAAGCTTAAAAAAACAAACTAGCATCATCCCCCTGTGGGCCAATTATATGTCTTTAAACAGTAATCACCTGCTTCGACAAACAGACTGCATCAAAGAGGCTTTATAGCCACAATATACTTTTGTTTCTCTAAAAGTAATCTTGCAAATCCCTTTTTGTCAAGCAGTGTTGTGCAATTTAGTTGATGACAGCTGTTTAATCAGTCAGAATTCACAAGCTATTACAATTTGCACATCATAAAAAGCAGCAGTTTTTCATCAGAGAGAAATGTTTTGCAGGAAGCTTCATAAACAAGGCTGTTAGTGTCTCCGAACTTTGCCATATACATGGGAGTAAATCTGTCACTATATTCAAAACACTGCAGAACATAAACATCTCTGCAGCTAGAAACCCATTATATTATACTGTACAGGCATACATTTCCATCGCAGGAAAATACGTTGTGTCTTTAAAGCTGTCCATATGTAACTTTGTGCAGGTAAAGTTAACTGAACACTGTGTTCTCTTCCAGCAGCACACATCATGTAGGTCCACACCAGGGAGCTGCTCAGAGCAACTAATGTCCTATTGCTGCCTCCAGAGCAGCAGTTCACTGTTAATGACTGGTAGCTAAGTGCTTTGCTAAAGGGTACTTTCATAGTAGAAGAAAGGGAGCCATGTTATTTAAAATGGTCTTATTGGACCCAGCAACCTTTGTTTGGATACCATTTGTCATTTGTCAGAAAAAACACAAGAACCTGTGCACAGAGAGGGTGTAAAGACTTCAACAGCAACTAATGCAATATGCTACCGGTGTTTAATGTATAGAAAGGACTATGGTGATAGTAAACAGGCTGGATAAAATACGAGGTTGACTCTTCAGATGGTACAATGAGCAAATTTTAATGTCCTCTGTGTTTTCTTTATTTGCCACTCTATTCTGTACTATTTCCCTTCACTATTGTATTTATAAATTACAAAAGGCTTAAAAGTGCAACATGTGAGAGTTGGCTATCTATTAAATCCATGCTCCAAACAAATAGGGGGCAGTATATCACCAACATGGACACTAATGTTGTTTACTGTAGCTGCTGTTAGCAAGTTTGTTCACTTCATCATGCAGTTAGCTGTCCTGTTAGCTGACTTGAGTCTGCCTAGACTGGAGCCTGGAGTGCTGGGGGAGTGTTGGTCTCCCAAGAGGAAGGGCTTTTCTGGCCTGGAGAGGTCCCAGCAGAAAATGCCGGTGGGGAACAGCACCAGAATGGTCACCAGCACCAGAGCAGGGCAATCGGTCAAGGGAACCAGGCTCAGCAGTTCAGCACCTCTCACATACAGAGCTTTCTTTCTTTTCTGTATTTATTATTTATTATCATATTAAGGGACAGCGACATCAGTATGTGATGAGTTGGGATGCAAACAGGTTGAATAATTATTTCCAGTCTAAAACCACGCACTCACTTCTTACCTGTAAATAGTAACCATATCAGAATATGTTTTTAAAGTAACCCTCCCGACCCTGCTCTAAATTGCCACAGCCTGTTTCAGTTCAAACCAAAACATCCAGAATATTACTGAAAAACAATCTGCGGCAAATGTGAGGATTTGCACAAGTACACGAAGACAGCATAGACACTGGAAAAAATGGTGTATTCTATACCCTATTTATTATAATCCTAAAAAGACACAACCACGTAAACATGGTAAGTAGGCCTATAAGCGTGTGAATAGTGACATGCTGCCAGTGATGTGTACAGTGTATTTGTTTTTGGGTGTTTAATGAATGGTGAAAAATGCAGTGACTGATTAAATTCTGAGAGGCAGCTCTGAACCCTTTGCTAAACAAAACAGAAGCGATGGCAGGTTTCTGTGACTGGATTGCAGAGGCGGAAGATAGCTGCCATACAATCACACTGTCAACGTGTTCTTTGACAGTGTGATTGCTCTCAACAATGAACCCACGTCATGTGCTGCTATTTTGCGGTGTCTTGTTTCATTGAAATCATATGGTAATCTCTGTATTTTGTCACAAAAAGATCCTCTGACAACAATATGAAAAGGCCTGTAACAGTCAAATGGATTTGACTTTGTTGATGTTACGGATCCCCAGGTATGAATGAGTACAGCTGTGCGACAGTGGTTAAATGAAAACTTTTTGCATTTGTCTGTCGTCAACAGCTGACAGAGCAATTTCAGTCATTTAAGTCAGAGCACACTCAGATGTATGTGCGCACGCCGTCCTACGCATGCACACACGCGGATATGCACACAACCCGCACACAGAGAAAAAAACACACAGCGTTCAGGGTAGACCTAATCAGCTGTCTAATCGTCTGTCAGTTCTCATATTCATCATCAGGCTGCCGACATATGGCTCTGCTTTGATCAGGAGACTGTGTATTTCTGTATGTGTATGTATTCTGATACCAGAACCCAAACACACAAAGGCAAAGGATATTTCTCAAGAGGTTTCATTAAAAAAAAAAAATCACAGCAGCAGAATACAGAAAACTACAAACTAAAAAACATATATACTGTATAAATGTGTCACTAACAAGGCAGACTAACCATACTCATAGCACCAACTGAGCTGTTTCATCAGCTGTTAGAACACAACAATCCAGAGATTAACTTTAAGACCTAAAAATCCCAGCAGTTAGTTTAAAAGATAACACAGATGCAGCAAAATTCTTCCATACTGTAGGAGCTCTCCAAGAATCCAAGCCAAGTTGTCTGGCTGCTCCACCTCCTCTTGAAAAATAATGCCATGATGTGACAATGAGCCATGTGCCAATAAGGTTGGGGGTAAATTTAGGCAGAAAAACAACTTGGTAAGGTTTAGGGAAATATCATGGTTTAGGTTAAAGATAATTCTTTACATTTAGGGGACCTTCATCGTCACTGTAAAAACATAAAAGAGGTCGATTAGGTTTTCCAACAAACATTCAAAGTTGTTTGTTATATTTTTTCTATAATAAAGTCACCTGACTTCCTCCTTTGCTTTCTTCATATTCGCTAGAGCAGCTAGGCAGCCTTTACCATGGATGTATAATTACTGCAAGATACTGGATATGGTGCCTAGTGGCGACTCACGGGAAATGCTGCAAGTTCTCCTGCAGCCTAAAAACCATTTACGCTATAGGCGACCAGAGAGATCTCTAGAAAACTGTTGTCAGGACACCACAAACTGGCTCACATACCTTGGAAGTAAACCCAGAAGCTAGGAACTTGTTTGGCTCATGCGCCAGTTGAGCAGTTCTTGATGGACTGAATAGGCTCCATCTTTGGGTCGGTTATTCAGCTCTATAATACATCCATGGCTGTCACTTCAACATAAACAGATGTTATTTTGGGGCACTTCCTAAAATGACTGATGCTGTCATTGTTCATGGGAGGACAGTCTCCAAGACTCAGTAATCTGTAGAAATTCAGCCCCACCAGGTTTTTGGGACTGTTGCAGCCTAAAAATGCCCGATTTCACAGCAGCTTTTCTCAACAAGTGAAAATTGCAAAAAACAAATAATAAAAAAACTTTTTGGTAACGCTTTATGTTAAGGTCCTTGTAATAAGCATTTATTAATAGGTAATAAGGCCCTTATAAGTGTGTATAAGATGCTTATTAACATTAGTATGCCTTTATAAGACTATATAATGTATTAATAGTCTCATTATATTATGTTAATAACAGACTATAACAGATTTAAAATAACTTATAAGAAACTTGTTAACTTGTTTGTTGATGCTTAAGAACATTAATAAAATCCTCATGAGCATCTTATAATTGTTCATAATAACATTATAAACACATATATTGATGCAACTTTGTCCTTGTCCTGCCTTTATTAATCTTTTTTGTTTGATTTATTAACATTAATATATACTTAATTGCTCATCTATTATAAGTTAACTATGCGCTTGTTAACAGTTAACTATGCTTTTTGCAGCTACCAGATCTAAAGCGAGAACAGTGCCTTATAGAAGTCTAATAAATCTTCTATTATGCATTTATTTATGGCTAATGATCTGGAACAAAGAATAGAGGTGGTCCCTCTTCTTTGTCATCTTCATCTTCTTGTGACAGATGC
>JAJHUR010110785.1:1799-12162 GCA_027495735.1 Lutjanus campechanus | reverse complement strand
CCCCCTGGTCTCACCTGTCTCCCTCTGGTCTCATCTGTCCCCCCTGGTCTCATCTGTCCCCCCTGGTCTCACCTGTCTCCCTCTGGTCTCACCTGTCTCCCTCTGGTCTCATCCGTCTGTTTGATCTCCCCCAGGTCTCACCCATCTTGCCTGTCTCACCTGTCTCACCTGTCTCAGGTGGTCTGTGGATGGCCGTGTGGAGCGCAGCGATGGGACCGGAGAGAGTCTTACCGAACTCTGAGGACGAGCTGGGGGAGGACGAACGTCCGGCGGACGGAGCGCTGCTGCCAGTGTGGAGTGGGGGGGAGACGGGGGGTAATGAGGAGGATGAGGGGGGAGAGATGGAGCTGGATGGAGAGGAAGAAGAGGAGGAGGAAGAGGAGGAGGTGAACAGTGGAGGATATTATTACCAACCTCTGAACCAGGAGCCCGATGGGGGGGAGGACAGGGGGGAGGAGGGGGAGGAGGCCACCTCCCACACAGAGCAGCTGCAACAGGTGCAACACAGGATAGAGGTGAGTTCTGCCCGGCAACAGCTGACTCACTGAACATTTATCACATCAAGAGATTCAAACAAACTGATCAACAAATATTTTCTGATCGATCAATCACACTGAAACATTTGATCAGGTCAACTTTAATCCAAGTCTGTCTCTCTGTCTCACCTGTCTGTCTCACCTGTCTCTCTGTCTCATCTGTCTCACCTGTCTCTGTCTCACCTGTCTCTGTCTCACCTGTCTGTCTGTCTCACCTGTCTCTCTCTCCTGCAGGTGATGGGACTCCACCTCCCTGAAGCTCCTCCCCCTGATAGCGATGAGGAGGAGGATCCTGAGGGGGCGGCGGCTCAGAGGAGTCGAGCATCCATCCCAATGGACGCAGGTGAGACGTCCACATGTCCTCTACAGGCTCCTGTAGTTTCAGTGATCGTCTGTCTTCAGGTTTTTAGTTTGTGACGATTGTTTACGTCGAAGCTTCAGAAACAGACGCGTTTATTGATTCTAATTTGATTATTGATTCATTTTAAAATGTATAGTTTGAATATCAGATTCGATTGATGATTAAATTGATCGCTTCGATTGGTGACATTGTGATGTGACAGAGCAGAGAAGAATAATATAAATAATGACATCACTTCCTGTGTGGTCCCGCAGACCACGTGGAACTGGTGAAGAGGACGATGGCGGCGGTGGCGTTGCCGTCGCTCGGCGTGCCGTCGTGGGCGCAAGAGATCTCAGATGACCAATGGAAGGACATGGTCCAGAACACGCTGCAGAGCCGGCAGAGCGCCGCCGCCCTGCGCCTTGCTCGCAGGAACAACATCAACGCTGGACCCTGAATGCACCGCCACACCTTTAACATGATCAGACCCTGAATGCACCACGACCACTTCAGGGATGCTGACAGAGGGTCAGGAACAACAAGATGGAGGTGACTTTAAGAATAAACACCTGAAAGAGTCGACACATCTGATTTATTTTGTTCCAATAAAAACTGAAGCTGTAATGATTTAAGTAATTAATCTTCTGAGTCAAAGTATGCTAAGTTTATCGCTAACGTTAGCGTCACGTCCCTCCTATGATGTCAAAATGTCGACCACGGTGAGAAACGTCAAACCGTCCAACATGTAAACAGTATTTTCAGATTTATGGACGAGATCTGAAGTGCAGAAGCAGCCAATCAGGTTTTAAATATCAGCTCAGTGGGTTCATTTTTATTCTATTTGTGAACAAAAGGTGCAAATATCAAAAACCTGTTTGAAGCCTTTTGTTTGTAGTTAGGAACAGATGTTCATTCATCAGACGTCTCTCCTGTCGACTCCTCTCAGTGTTTGTCACGAGATGTTCAGGAACCATTTCAAAGCTCCTGTTTGGTTCTTTAGTTTGAACGTGTGTGTTTGGGAACGTGTAGAAAAAAAATCTGTACAAAATTAATACAAACTTTGTGCACAAATTAAATCAACGTTCAGTTTCCACAAATAAAATCCACGACAACATGTGAGTCACTGGAAGCTGAGAACTTCAAACTAATAAAACAGCAGTAAAAAGTTATTTGCTTTTTTGTTTTCACCTTCTCAGATGTTTTGTAGACATGAGGAGTATTTTAAATATTTCCTCAATCGTTTTACAAACTCTGAATCTTTATGACCCTTATCTGATGCCGTTCTCTGCTGTTTGTGTGAAGAATCATTTCAAAGTCATCAGATTATTTTTGACTTTGACTGTTGTGATCTGGACTTAACTGGAACTTAGAATCAACAGAATATTTGTATTTTTTTGCTTTTGAAAATTTGCTGTTTTTATTTTTTCTCCTGTGATTTTTGAAAAACTGTCCACTGTTTTCTTAAAGGTTAAAGAATAATCGTCAGCCGCTCTCGTCTTCTGTAGTGACGTAACGTTGACATGACAACATCCTGTTTGGATTTTCAGTGTAAGTTTAATTAGGACAAAGTCACATTCCACCTTAAAGCCTTTTATTGAAATGTTTTATCTTGTTTTTGATTATTTTTTCTTTAATTTTTGACTGTAAATGAATTAATCTCATGGTGTGTGTATAAAACACAGAAACTGATTGTCAAACATGTCCACTTTATTTCTTTTATTTTGTTCTGTACATACATGAACATCTGTACAAAATCGAACTTTCATACTATGTAATGCTCTAACTCATTAAAGTACAACGTATGTACAGGATGACAGGAAGCAGCAGCGTTCAGGTTTTAGTGTCGGGACTCAAGTGGAGAGATCGCCGCCATGTTTCCTTTACTTTCATGAAATGTTTCACCGCAGTCTCGACGTCAAGTCGCCACTGGACAAAAAAACAAACAAAAACAAAAAACATAACACCTTTTCACCTCCTTCCAGATTACAACAAACTTAACAGATTTATTAGAACCTGAAGAAGAAGAAGACGTCTGGGAAAGTGACACTGAGTTTGGTTCAGTTGATCAGAAGTAGTTTGATCTGCCATCTAGTGGACGATCCTCCAACTACACAAAGTCCACAAGAAACTGTGACATCATCCTGTTAAAAGAACAAATACTGACGATAAAAGAGTTTCACCACGACAGAAAACAAACATGGATCAGAATCATGTTATAATGTGGATTTTTTGTTTTTGTTTTTACTTTATTTCGACATATAAACTTGTAACAACTAGAAACTTTTGTCATATACTTTTATGTTGTTGTAACATAAGGTTTCACAATTTCAGTCATTACATTTTAGCAACAATTAAACAATTTGTTGTGTTTTAACAGTTTTTTTTTCTGCCACGCCTGAAAAATAGAAACAATTAGTATCACATGATCACAAAATGTTTCTGTTTATAACAAGACAAATAAAATATTGTTATAACGAGAAAAGTTTCTTCTTACAATGTGATACATTGTAAGAAGGTGAAAAAATCTTTTTATGACCCATTTTTCTTGTAATAACATGATACTGATCTGTTTGTATGTTTCAGTGTGGCAGCAACATGCTGCTGCACGTTACATCATTTCCTCTTTTCATTCAATACAGAATCAATACAGAATTAATACGGAATCAATACGGAATTCAAAATTGGAAAATTCCTTAATGAACCTATCACAAATAATTAACAGCTTCTTGTTGAAAAAAACAAAACATTGATTGATCCCTAACATGAAATCAGGTGATCAGGTCGCGTCCGAGTGTTTGTGATAAACGTTTATCAGGAACAAAACACAAACAAGTTAACGACTTCCTGCTCAAACATCAAATATCAAAATATCATTCAGTCCCTGGTCTGTTTTTTCATTTCCTATTTTTGACTTGAGCAGAAAATTAAGAAAAAGTACAAAAAAACAAGCAATTAGGTTTTTTTTTGTGTATGATAATGTTTCAATAATTAATAACGTTAATGTTAATAAATCGTTAATTTTTCACTTCAGCTCTTCTTCTTCTTCAATTAAAACAGTCAAAAGTGATCAACCAACATTCAGCTTTGTCAGTTAAAAACATCTTAAATAAACTCTAAACGCTGTGGTGGCCATTTTGTCCAGCGGCGAGAGAGGTGGGCGGGGCTACCCCACCACTGGAATGGTAATTGAACAGTGAATCACACGACGGTGAGGAGAAGACCACGTGCAACGACCTAACGAAAACCAGCTGACGAGAAAGTAAAGAATAACTAAGATAAAAGGGGAGGGGCTTAAACGTCACAGCAAGGGGCGTGGTCATGGTGTGTATGTGGGGCGTGGTCATGAGTCAATATACATGACAATATACAGTAACAAGTAATAACTGCAGGCAGGACGTTCACCTGTGTCCACGACGTGTCCCAAGAATAAAGCCAAACATTTTTCTCTTCACATAGTTTGTTCCTTTAAGGAGGATTGTTTCTGCGCTCGCTGACACGCCGCCGCCGTGCAGCCGCCGCCGTGCGGCAGCAGCCCTGCGGCAGCCGCCGCCGTGCGGCAGCAGCCCTGCGGCAGCCGCTCATTTAAACAATATTGCTAACAAGTTTAGTGAAGCAGCAGGTTAGACAGATTAAATGTTAACGAGAAGCTACGTTACTTCAAACAAACAAAAGTAAAAAGATGCTCCGATCAAAGTTTTTGACTGAATATTGAATATTAACATTTAATGATTTCACAACATCGCTGAAATAAATCTCATCAAACTGCATTTTACAGTCTTTGTTTCTTTTAGAGCTGCGACAATTAATCCATGAATCAATTATATCAATCTGCAACTATTTTGACAATCGATTAATTGGTTTGAGTTTTCTTTCTTTTTTTTAAAGAAATTAGATCAATGGAAAAATTGTCAGATTGATCACTGGTTGAAAAACAGACGTGTCCGTGCGCTCTGCCTGTTTTCATGTCTGGAACAATTTTTCAACTGACAAGATGAAAATGCTTTTAAAAACATTTAATTCAGCGACACGACATCCTGAAATGTTTGTTTTCTTTTCCCTAATTAATTCTACAGCTGAATCATTATTTCTTCTCTTCATGGCACAAAATGAGATGCAGCATTTAATGCTCATTATCAGACACTGTAAACAGAAGTGAGACAGCAGAGGATCATGGGAGTCTGAGTCTTCAGTGACATGAAAACGTTTCTGATATTTATAATATGAAATCTGATCTTCAGCTCCGTTTGGATGCGACCACGCTGATCTCCATCTTTAAAACAATCATCTCATGTTTTATTTTAGAACAAAAAAACGCACAGCAAGCGCGGCGCTGTGACATCACAGAGTCGATGTGAAACGACGGATCTGTTTACAGGAAGTGAATCAGTTCAAATAAATGGTCCAATCAGAGGCTTCTTGAACAGTTTGCATAATTCCCCACAGCTCCTGAATGTGTTGTGTTTGACCTGATGAGTGACGTCGTCGTACTTGTACGACAAAACACTGAATCGACTCCTCTCATTGGTCAAAACTCAATGAAGTCATGACAGACAAAAATAAAACAAATAAACCATGTTGGAATCTTCTGCTGGGTGCTGATTGGACGTCTACATTCACTGTGTCTCCTTGTCGTCATCATCATCATCATCATCATCATCATCATCATCATCAGTCCCTCTGAAGCTGCTTCAGTCCCCCACAGATTTGTGCCAACAGGTGATTGGTCAGGTCAGGTCGAGGGGGCAGGGCTCTGGAGTGCAGCTGCTGTCAAACAACTGAGCGAGTCAGTGAACTCATCATCTGTGCTGCGTTCAGGTGTCACAGGACAGACATGGTGATGTACTGGAGCTCTTTAATGCTACAGGAACTCAACAACCTGGAACCTGGAGGGTTCTTGGTTCTGCTGCATGTTTCCACAGTGACAATCAATGATTCTGATAACTGATTAATAGTTTTGAATCTTTTCTTCTTCTTCTTTTTTTTTTTTTTTCTTTTAGGAAATTAAGCCTGAATTCTCTGAGTTCAGATTCTTAAATGTGAATATTTTCTGGATTTCTGGACAAACTTTAAAAATAGGTCCTATTTCTGAAGTCCTTCCTGTATTTTAAAGCCTTTCCTGTGTAATCTATATTTTCTGATCAATAAATCAAGAAAATTATCGACAGATTAATTGACAAGAAAAATACCTGATCAGTATTAGAACCAGTAGAACCAGTGGAACCTCAGTTTCAGCTCGGTGACTTCCTGCAGTGTTAAAGGCTGTTTGCGATGTGTTCAGGGACCATCTGTCACCCTGTGCTTAGTGGCGGTGTGGTTGAGGTGTTTGAAGGAGGTGCAACATGAGGCTGATGATGTCATCATCACATGACCGCTGACACAGCACGCACACAGTGTCGTATAGTTTGGGGCCACTGGGGGTCAGGAGTGAGCACGGTGTGGGTTCTTTTTTTTTTTTTTTTTTTAAATCTTTTCTTGTGTTGTTCTCGAACGCAGCGGCGTCAGCTCTGTCCTGATCTGACCCCAGACCAGCTCCACGACAGCTTGGACCTTGTCTCCGAGGAGACGCAGAGGAGGAAGAGGAGGAGGGGGGCGGAGTCAGGGGGTCAGAGAGCCTCCTGATTGGCTGTCAGGTACTCCTCGGCTCTCTTGTGAGCCTCCAGAGCTTTGATGGTGTAGACGTCCTGCGGCAGCTCAGACTTCCTCCTCATCAGGACCTTGTCCTTCTTCAGGTCCTTCAGACCCTGAGGACGGTGGGGACAGACAAGGGAGACAGGGGGGAGACAGGGGGGAGACAACATATTTTGATTTAGTTTCAGTTTTAGTCGACTAAAATTAATTCTTTCAAAGTTTCTCTACAAGCTCCTGTTTAAGGAGTGTTATTCATCTGTTATGAACCTGTTAATAACATGTTATTAACATTAAGTAAACTACATTTCTCCTTGTTCCCATCGGATGTCTCATAAAGTCTGGATCTCCAGCATTATGAAACTGACAGATGTTCACTTGCAGATGTTGAGCAATTTGCATAATTAGACTAATTAGCATTAATTATCATATTTCAACAGCTGCTGTCTGATCTGAACACTGGAACAGTTCTGAGGGTTACTGAGGGTTACTTTCTCGTCAAAATGTCTGTTTAAACAGGAAGTACCGTGCTGAACACACTGAACCCAAAGGTTCTACTGTTTAAAACCTGTTCCAGGACTCATATGTTCCACTTGTTTTATTCACCTCAGAGTGTAATGACAGCTGAGCCTTAAAATGTTTTGCTTCATTTAGTAAATTATGTTCATAAACATGCAATCATTCAGAAGCAAGTTCATGTTTTTTTCAGTTACAGTTATCAATCAATTTTCATTGTTAACTAAAATTTATAAACTGACTGAGACTTCATCAGAATCTTTATGGTGAACCGTCAATAACCCCTAACCTCTCTGATACCGTCCAAATCAGCCAATCAGCTGCTGAAATACCGTCCATACAGGTAATTATACTAAATATTAGGGACGCACCAATACCACTTTTTTTTTCAGACCGAGTACAAGTACTTACATTTGGGTACTTGCCGATACCGAGTACTTAATAATGCCATTAAAGTTCTTACAGTAACTTTGAAAACATATTTTATTTTCATTAGATGCTCACTTTGTAAATGTAACAAATCATTGTTACTGTTTCCTGCCACAGTGTAACCATAGTAACTGTACACATGACATTTTTGGGTTGTTACTTAAGCTGTGCAGTTTACTGTGTACATGATATATTTCAGTATAATAATTTCACAACGTGATTATGGACTTACAGAATTAAGTTTACTGTTACAAATGGTCTTCATTATCATTTACAGCATTTTAACTAGTATTTTAATTACACATGTAGCTACATGAGTTTATCTAAGTTTCTTCTTCATGTCCGTCTTGTCTAAGAGCTCATTAGTTCCTACCTGCCATTGTTTATGGGGGACAGGTATGAGTGTGGTGCCGTGTGTTTTGTTGACCCCGCTGTGAGCCCCAAAGAGTGAAGTTGTGTGAACTGAGCTGTCAGGACGTTTCACTGAAGATTAAGTTCACAAAGAGAAGTTGTAGCAGCTTGTTATGAAGAAAAGATGGTTACAGGCTGGTGGCAGCAGTGTTTTTTTTCTTTGTCTCCAGATTAATTAGCATGAACATTAAACTACTTTACACCCGCCGGGACTCATTGGACAGCGGCTGGCTGCGGTCTACAGGTGCACATGGATTTACATGGAGTCTTATGGACAGTTTCCAAAGTGTCTGCGGTCATTAGTGGATGTTGTTGAGGACAGAGATTCTCTCGCTGATGATGACGACGCGACCAAAAAAGAAGGTAAGCATCAGCAAGCACATTGAACTCTACGTCATCTTGGTTCTTTAGATGTTTGCTTGTGTGTGTTTTCGTGACGTAGTATCGCGTGTGGAGTATCGGAGTAGTTTTGTGAGTACGAGTATGAGTACGCGAGGATAGTACTGGACCGATACCCGATGCTGGTATCGGCGCATCCCTACTAAATATAAAAACTGTCCATCTTAGGCCAGTTATTTTCCAGCAGTTTCATGATGCCAGAGACCCAAACTTTACATTTCTGACATCAAACTGTCAAGTCCTCAACATTTGCAGGTTCACAGTGAGGGTCCACTGGCTGGAAAATAATCATAATAATGAATAACAACTGGTGAGATTTACAAGATGGTTTCAACTCAATAAACTCTCAGTAAATATTAAAAAGTGAAATGTCATCACGACGGAGCAGAAGGTACGAGAAGATCACGTCAGAGCATCAGTTGAGGGAAAAAATTGTTGTTTATGTAGTTATTTGTTTTCATTTGATTATTTGTTTTAAAGCGACAATGATTAAGTGATTATTCAATCAATTGCCAACTATTTTGATAATTGATTATTTTTTTAAGAACAAAAACACAAAATTCTCAGATTTCTGCTGTCATCTTGGACTTTTGGAAAACTGATCAATATTTTCTGACATTTTGTGGACAAAACAACTATGACAATGGACAATGGAGAAAGTGACTGATTGATTGATTGATTGATTGACTGATTGATTAATGGACTGTACTTGTGAGGCCTCAGTCTCCACAGTCTTCTTCAGCAGCTGGATGTCTTCAGCTGTGGGAGTCTCCGTCTCCATCGAGTACACGGCCACAGTGCTGCTGTCACTGTACAACATGTACTGCACACAGACACACACAAACACACAATGACCAATAATCAATAATATAAATGTTGGACTGTTGTTTTGATGTGTCACTCAGAAGTCTGTCTCATTACCCTAACCCTGATTGGCTGGTGATCTTGCGTCAGGCTGACCCACCTGTCAGTAAACAGCTGCGCTACGATGCAGCATCATTCAAACCTGAGTGTGAACAGATGAACGGATGCTTCTCACTTCTTCTTAAAGTGTTATAGAAGCATATTTTTTCATATCACAATGCACATTATGTACATAATCCTCAATTTTCCGCTATTCTCTTAATTTGTTCTATTACCATTCTATATCTCTGCTTATAGTACAGTACATATTTATAATAACATGTCTGTAGAGAACCAGTGTACTACTGTTCAGAAAGCAATGCACATACCTTACCTTCACTGTATATAGTCTGTTTATTATCTATTTTGCCATCTGTGTTTATTTGACTGCTCCAACTGTGCCAGAGGGAGCCAATCGTCTAAGTACGTAGCCAGACGAATGCCCCTCCATCTTAATGGGGCTGCTGCCGCCTCGGTACACTGTGAGGCTGAGGGACAGACTGAAAGGGATCTCCTCCATCTCCTCTAGTATGAAGGAGTTCAACGTCCTTTTCTCTTAGCTGGATTGCTAACACAGAGGAATAGCCAATTAGCTAGTGTCCTTATCTGTGGAAAAAAACTTATCGTGAAACCGGCTAGGCAGGAGAGGCTCCGGTCTACAGTGAAGACCAGAAAGAGGTGTAAAGACAGCTAGCATCCAGCGATAGAGTGCAGAACACAGCTCCAATCTACAGACAGTTAAGCTAGCTAGCCAGCAACAGGTTGAGACACGCTCCGAGGTGAGAAGAGGTATTTCAATGATGCTCCATTGTAGCGCTATTTAAGGACAGGTGGGTCTGTCTGATGCAGGATCACCAGCCAATCAGGAGTGGCACAATGAGATAAATGCTTCTGAGGAATATGCCAGGGGGCTTATCCCCCTGAAAATAAGAACACAAGCATACTGACCTCTTCCTGTGGGTGGAGTCCAGGGCGGAGAGGGTGGAGCTTATTGCTCTGAAAGGAAAGAAGGACACACACACAGAGTTAATAAAATATAGTAATAAACTAAAAACACTTGATACAGAACTGTTCATGTGCTTCACAAGACAGCAAAAATAATGATGAAGCAAAAATAATAAAATTATGATAATTAAAACAGAGCGGTGTTAAAAAGATGGAGGACAGACAGGTGAGCAGACAGACAGGTGAGCAGACAGAC